>LNAC01000063.1:4909684-4936379 GCA_002007465.1 Ailurus styani | reverse complement strand
AGGCCAGAGGTACACCCGGGTTTCATGCTGGCCTCGGTCCTGGCAGACCCTCCCGGACTTGGGAGCCAGCACGCATCTGTGGCTGATGCCCTCACCCCTTCTGTGGCCTCCCGGTCACAGGCCACTTTTATAGGGAGTTCCTCCTTCAGGCCTCATCTCCGCAAAGGCCAGGGCCGCCTCTGGTAGACGTAGGAGTGTGAGGTGCTCCCGGTACCCTGCGGAGGGCAGTGTGTTCTGTGGCCCTCGCGCCCTTTGTCACAAGCCCTGTTATGGCTGTTTCTGCTCCTCCGGAGCTGTGCTAACCAATGGTTCCCCTGTAAACCAGTCCGAGCTCTCTGTACTCAGTAGTCTGTGCCCCTCCAGCCAGTGTGGTGGGGGACAGGCTCTGCTCCCAGGACCCAGAACCGCCTCCTCGCGTCCCCACCTCCCATCTCTCTTCCACCTGCCCCTCCTGCCTCCCGTGAGACCCTCCCCAGTGCTGTCCCTGATGATCCAGACTCTGCCCCCCGCCCTCCGCACCTGGGCTCTTGATAGTTACAGCCACGCTTTGGCATTTCAAAGAAACAAAAACAACAACAAACAAAACAAAAACCCCTCTTCTCTCTCAAGGGCTGATCCTTATGATAGAAAGCTTAGTGTCCAAGGCTATTGTCTCTGCCTTGCCTTAGTGAAAACTCGCTTCAGAGAGTCAATCGGCTTCTTTGTTCCAGGCTGCTCCCTCTGAGGTCAGTGCGCAGCACAGAAAGCCGCCACGGCTGAGATGGGGGCAGGGTAGCGGAGACAGATGTTGAGGGAAGGAGGTGGGAAAGCCACCTTGAACATGGACATAATCCTAATATCAGCCCAGACATCCCCTGCCTTGTGTGCCCGCACGAAGGTGTGCGCATGCACTGTGCAGGAGTGCACATTCGGGTCCACTGGGGAGACTAACCTTGTGTGTTCGCTTGTGTCCCTGTGCGTGTGCCCCTCCCTGAGCACACGGCTGTGCATGCACCTGCGGACGGTGCCCTCCGCTGTTCATGTTTCCTGGGAATCCATGTGCCCTGTGTCCTTAGCCCCTCACCCAGGGAGCCCCATCCCCAGGTCTGTGTTAACCCTCTTCCAGTTCTCCCGTCGGCCGCGCCCTGGGTCCTGTCCAGCTGTTTCCCTTTCCTGCCATCCGCCGGGCCCAGGTGGCCCAGCTCCTACACGGTTGGGGGAAGTGGATGTTCCTCTTTGCGGTGGTCTTTCTATCTTCGGCTCCTGGGTGGTTTTAGAGCGGTAGACGGTCGTCATCTCTGCTTCTCCTACTGTGGAGAAAACCCCTCTGCTGACTCACAGCAGCTTGGGGCTTCCCATGTGATAGATGCTCCATCAATTGTCCTAGCCCGTGGCCCAAGACTGGAATTTCTCCAGAGTATCCCTGATGACCAAAAAGCCTGGTCGTGAGATCGTCACCGTAATGCAAAGCTTGCCACTTCCCATCACAGCTCATTCCAATTCTTTCCCGTTTGAAATGTTGGAGATACCTTCTTTCCATTGACTCATGTCTTCGTGGCTTCTAGCAGCCTTACCCACTCCTTGCTCTTCCGGAGCCCCCCATACTGGATCCCCAGCTGTGGCTTTGTGTCTCTCTTCTTGGACCTCTGTCCACCCAGCGGCCTGCTGGTGGCTTCATCTCCTGTGATTCTGTCTCAGTGTGTGTCCTCTGTCTGCATGTCTGTTCCTGGCTGACCACCAGAGTCCCTCTGCGGGGGTCTCTGTCCATTTGTCTAACCATCCCTCGATGAGTATCTGTGCCTCTTGCCGGCCCCACGTCTGTGGCATGGACTGCCTGCCCATTTGTCCCATCCTATGAAGGGCGAAGAAACCATCCTGCAGTTCAGCTCAGGCACCTTGACACTAACCCGACGGCCCAAACCACAGCCTGAGCCCCTGAGTTACCCAGTGCTGGAGTGGGAAGACATCACCTTTGAGGACCTCATCGGGGAGGGGAACTTCGGCCAGGTCATCCGGGCCATGATCAAGAAGGACGGACTCAAGATGAACGCGGCCATCAAGATGCTGAAAGGTCCCTCGGGAGTGATCCCTGACCCCAGGCCCACCCCCGCCTTTGTCCCACAGATCCCAGGCCCTACCTGGTTCCCCTCCAGCAACTGTCCCCAGCCCTCAGTAGCCATGCCTGTTCTCCAGAACTATTTCTGACTAAAGTGATATTGGATTCTTTACAGAGTATGCCTCTGAAAATGACCATCGTGACTTTGCAGGAGAACTGGAAGTTCTATGCAAATTGGGGCATCACCCCAATATCATCAACCTCTTGGGGGCTTGTGAGAACCGAGGTAAGCCCCCAGTTCCTCACCTGCCTCTTCTTCCCAAGCCCCGTCGACAACCATCCCCCCTCACAGCAGCAGCTGGCCCCCTTCTCCTACCGCGGGGGGCCTGCCACTAGCAGGCTGCCAGCTTGGGAACAGCCATCCCATCCCCGGCTCCTTCCCTCCCAGGTTACCTGTATATCGCTATTGAATATGCCCCCTACGGGAACCTGCTAGACTTTCTGCGGAAGAGCCGGGTCCTGGAGACGGACCCGGCCTTCGCCCGAGAGCACGGCACGGCCTCCACCCTCAGCTCCCGGCAGCTGCTGCGTTTCGCCAGCGACGCCGCCAACGGCATGCAGTACCTGAGCGAGAAGCAGGTGTGCAGGCGTGTTGGGGGGGAAGGCGTGCCGCCACTGGGCCCCCTGCAGCAGGCCGCCCTTGGATGTGGGGGCGGGGAAGACAGAGGAGGACGAGCCCCCGAGCTGGCCTGGGCCAATGCAGGAGAGCACAAGCCGAGAAGCAGCGCTGGGGGAGGCGCTTCATTTGAAGCAACCGAGGGACATCTTGGTGTAGATGTGGAGCTGTCAGTTTGGAGGTGCCAGCCTAGAACTCGGGAGAAGGGCCTAGGCCAGAGACAACAGTCTGGGAGCCGTCCCCCCACAAAGTGGTGGAGCGTCTCATGGCAAGGGAGTGGACCCTGTGAAGGGCCACTAGGGGAGAGACCCACCAGGACAGGGTGGAGGGTGGGGCAGGGAGTGGAGGCCTGAGCCCAAGTCTGAGGACACCCCACTTGAATGGAAGGAAGGAGGGGACAGTAGCAGGAGGGGAATATGAGACTGAACAGAGACATTTTATTTTATTTTATTTTTTTTAAGATTTTATTTATTTATTTGACACAGAGAGAGAGATTACAAGTAGGCAGAGAGGCAGGCAGAGAGACAGGGAGAGGAGGAAGCAGGCTCCCTGCTGAGCAGAGAGCCCGATGTGGGCCTCGATCCCAGGACGCTGAGATCATGACCTGAGCCGAAAGCAGAGGCTAATTTAACCCACTGAGCCACCCAGGCGCCCAGCGCAGAGACATTTTAAAGTTGGTGAAGTTTTGGGTGTCTTTAAAGCAGACGAGTCGGGGCCAGTGAAGAGGGAGGGGCTGATGGAGAGAGGCTTCGAGGAAGATGGACAGTCTTGTGGGGGGGCCTTGGGACTCAAGGGAAAGGTCACTTCAAGCAAGAGGAGGGCCTTCCCCACGTTCATCAAAGAGGGGAGAGAAAAGGGGAATGGGAGCAAGTGAAGAGGAGAAGATGCAATGTGGTCACCAGGGACAAGCCCGTCCTTGTCCCAGGAAGAGACACGCAGCCTGAGCTTGGCCATGGCTAGATCCCAGGAAGGAAGGGACAGCCAGCAGCGTGACTCTTCTGAGGCAGGATAAGGCCTGGTTGACTGGGAAGAAGGGTAAGGGGCTGTTATAGGGAGGGAGGGGGCCCACAAAGACTGGTTGTGAGGTCAGAGCCCTCGCAGGCCCAGGAGTCCTGGGCTTGCCCATCCACAGTCTTCCCTGACCTCTGACCATGCCTGCAGTTCATCCACAGGGACCTGGCTGCCCGCAATGTGCTGGTGGGAGAGAACCTGGCCTCCAAGATTGCCGACTTTGGCCTCTCTCGAGGGGAGGAGGTTTATGTGAAGAAGACCATGGTAAGCCTCAGTCTCCCCACTCAGGTTCCATGCCTGCCCCCCAGGACCCCTGACACGGGGCCCTCCTCCTCCTCACCCAAACCCTCAAACCCACTCTCCCCCAGGGGCGTCTCCCCGTGCGCTGGATGGCCATTGAGTCTCTGAACTACAGCGTCTATACCACCAAGAGCGATGTGTGAGTGTGGGGCCCAGAAGGGGCAGGAGGGATTGGTCCCCCAGAGACGCATACAGACACAAACCTAGACACGTCTTAGACATGTCTCGGGTAGTATAAGCATAGTTTGGGCATTCCCAGGCTCTGTTCCCCAGGCTCTGTATACCTTGGCGATGCCCAGCATCTGAGTGGGAAGGTGGGGGGCTAGCTGGAAGGAGGCATTGTCTTGGAAGGTGTTTCAGTGGTAGGAGTGTCTTAGGGGACTTGAGAGCTGTGTTCATCTAACACCGGGAGATACACTGGAGAGGTTCGGGAATGTGGGAGGTTGATGCCTGGGTGGATGGAGAGACCACTCAAGGAATGTTCTCACCTTCATCTCTGAGGGCCACCTGAGAACCTAACCAGAGCATGACCGCCAAGACTCTCTCTTTATGTTCCTCAACCCCATATAACCATATTGGCCTCCCTTCTGCTCCTCTTTCCAGGGAACCTGGCCTGCCCTGCCGTCCAGCTCTGGCTCTGCCCATTGGCCCCCCGGCCCTTTGGCCTGGCCTGTCTTGTCCACTGTCCACCAGAATGACCACCTCTCTGACCACCACTGCTTCTGCCCCCAACCCCCCTAGATGCCCTCCCCCCACTAGGACTTCCATCCTGGTCTCACCTGCATAGAGGTTGCTACAGTATAAGAGGCAGTTAAGACCAAGGGCTCTGGAGTCAAATTGTCAGGCCTTGAGTCCAGTTCTAGCACTTATGAGCCATGTGACCTTGGGCAAGCTAGCTAATCCACAGTACCTCAGTGTCTCCATCTGTAGAATGGGCATAATGGTAACACCTACATCATAAGGCCGGTGTAAGGTTTAAACGCATGAACATATATGCTAGCTGATCAGTGCACGGCCCAGAGTGTGTGATTAGAATGTTAGCTGTGCTGACATTGAGCCTAGGAGCGGCTCTGAAGGAATTTCAGTGGAACAGAGACAGCAGCTGGCCAAGGAGGACACCTGCAGAGCAACCTGGCACAGGGGCTGGGAGGGGCTGCGCCCTGGGGCAGGCAGCCACTAAACAGCTGGCACCCAGGCCTAGATGGGAACTAAGTACATCCTTCTCATTCCAGTTGGTCCTTTGGGGTCCTCCTCTGGGAGATCGTGAGCCTTGGTGAGTTCCAGAACTGCAGACCCCAGCCCTCTCCTTAACCCCCACCCCCCATTCCCTGGGCTGAGAGAGCCCCGTCACCTCTTGCAGGGGGCACGCCTTACTGCGGCATGACCTGTGCTGAGCTCTATGAGAAGCTGCCCCAGGGCTACCGCATGGAACAGCCTCGTAACTGTGACGATGAAGTGTGAGTGTCCTCAGCCTGGAGCCCCGGGACCCCCTCAGCTGGTTGGCCTGACCCCTCCTCTCAGCCATGCCCCATCCGCAGGTACGAGCTGATGCGTCAGTGCTGGCGGGACCGTCCATACGAGCGACCCCCTTTTGCCCAGATTGCACTGCAGCTGGGCCGGATGCTGGAAGCCAGGAAGGTGAGGAGACTGGGGCTGATGGGGACTGGGCTCGCAGGCTCCAGGGCTGCCGTCTCATAGAAGCCAGAGAGAAACAGACTCCATGTCCTTGTTCCCCCACCACTAGCTGCCGAGACTGCTGGGCCCTAGGACGCCCCGTCCCCACTTCCAGCTCTCCAGGGCTTGGACACTAGACCCTCCTAACTCTTCCAAGGCCCTGGCGGCAAATCCCTCCCCCAGGTCCCAGGTCCCACACTGCTTAGCTGTCTTCCTCTGCTGGGGCCATCAGCCCACTCTCATCTGGACCACCTCTCCTCACCAGACACAGAGTCAAAGTGACAATGCATGAGTGGTCTGCTAACCAAATGGATGGATGGGTGAATGAATGATATAGTAAGTGAATGAATGAATAGAATTAGTAGATGGATGATATAATAAACATATGAATAAACACATAATTAAATAACTGAATCTAATAACCATGTGAGTAAATGAATTATCAGGTAAATATAAAGGAAGAAATATATCAAAATGAGCAAATGCAAAAAGAGTCCTTCATATGAATTAATGACTAAGTAGCTGTAGGAATTAATAAACTGTCTTAAGAATGAAGGAATGAAAAAAAAAGAAGGAAGGAATGATGAGGGGCGCCTGGCTGGCCCAGTCGGTGGAGCATGTGACTCTTGATCTCAGGGTGGTGAGTTTGAGCCCCACATTGGGTGTAGAGATTACTTAAAAATAAAATTTCAAACAAACAAGTAAGAATGAATGAATGATTAAATAACCATGTAAATAGATAAATGATCAAAAGTAGTTTTATAAATAGATGAATAAATGAATGAATGCATGAACAAATAATTCATCTGATGGGTACATAAAAAAAAAACTAAGATGAATGGATAAAGATGTGGTATATACAGTTGACACTTGAACAATGGATAGGTTAAGGGCACCGATCCCCTAGGTAGTCAGAAACCTGCATATAACTTTTGTCTCCCCCCCAAACTTAATTACTAATAGCCTACCGTTGACTGGAAGCTGTACCACTAATATAAACAGTCAACTAACACATATTTTGTGTGTGTATTATATACTGTGTTCTTTCACCAAAATAAGCTAGAGAAAAGAAAATGTTAGTAGGAGGGTCATAAGGAAGAGAAAATACATTTACACCACTATACAGCATTTCCTGAAAAAAAAAATCTGGTGTAAATGGATGCATATAGTTCAAATCCATGTTGTTAGGGTCAGATGTATGTGTGATGGAATATTACTCAGGCATCAAAAAGAATGAAATCTTGCCATTCACAGCAACACGGATGGATCTGGGGGGGTACTATGCTAAGAAATACATTAGAGAAACACAGGTACCATATGATCTCACTTATATGTGGAATCTAAAAACAAAACAAAATAAGCAAACAAAAAACAGAAACTCATAAATCCAGAGAACGAACTAGTGGTTGCCAAGCCCCCACATTTGGGCAAAATCGGTGAAGATTAAGAGGTACAAGAGGTACGAACTTCCAGTTACATAATATATAAGTCCCAGGGATGAGAGCACAGCAGAAGAAATATAGTCACTAATACCATATTAACTTTGTTTGGTGACAGATGGTGACTGTCAGATCACTACGTTGTACACCTGAAACTAATACAATATTATACATCAACTACACTTCAATGAAAAAATTTTAAAAAAGAAAAAAACCCTCCTGCCTAACAATGTGTCAACGGGCTCTTACCTGAACCCCCAATTTTGGTCTGTTGTGGCTGCAGAGGGCCGCCCTTGGTCATGGGGCCATCTTGATCTAAATCAGGGTCTCTTCAAGTAGTGCAGTCATATTGGAAGCCCAGGAGCTCCAGGCCAGAGGCACCCCCACCCCCAGCCCGCACTAAAGCCTGTTCTGTCCCCCAGGCCTATGTGAACATGTCGCTGTTTGAAAACTTCACTTACGCGGGCATCGACGCCACAGCCGAGGAGGCCTGAGCCACCATCAGGCCAGAATCAGGCTCTGCTGGCCAGAGCAAACTCCACTCTCCAACCTGTGCCTTCGGATCCTTGCAGCCTCTGGCCTGAGCTGCCTTGAGGAATTTTTTTTTTAACTTAAGAAAAGAGGGGATCCGGGCCGTCTGGATGGCTCCGTCAGTGGAGCATCCAACTCTTGGTTTGGGGTCAGGTCGTGATCTCAGGGTCATGGGATCAAGCCCCGCATCAGGCTCCGTCCTCCGTGCGGAGTCTGCTTCTCCCTCTCCCTCTGCTCCTCCCCCCACCCTCTCTCTCTCTCTCTCTCTCTCTTTCTCTCTCTCTCAAATAAATAAATAAAATCTTAAAAAGTAAAGAGGGACCCAGGGGTGGGGTGGGCTTAGGGGACTCGGGTCCTCATCCTTTGCTGTTGCTCCCACGCCCTCTGCAGCTACTCTTAGAGTGACTCTGCATTTCTCGTTCTAGCTCAGCTCCTCCACATTTGTACCCTCTTCTGCGGCTCCCCACACTCAAGCCCTCCTCAGCTCCTCCACCCAAGCCAGCACCCACACCACTAACATTCCCCGTTCAGCTACTCCCCACTTTTGGCTTTACCATCCGAAAAAAATAAATGCTATGAGAAGCTCCACCCAATGTCTTCCATTCACTGCTGGCCAATCCCTAGGAAAAGTTGAACCAAAGAGAAACTGAATTTTCCAAGAAAAGAAGCACTGTCCCCAGTGACACAGTCATAGGCTCAAGCCCGCTGTCGAGGTTGGCTCTCCATGCCGGGGGATGTCCTGGAAGACCCATTTTACACAGACACCACCACCCACCTCTCTGTTCTATGAGAAGTCCAGTGTCCCCTGGTCTCTTCCCTGCTCTCCAGCCCCTGTCACCAGCAGCTCTCCCCACATCTCCATGTAACTCCCAGTCTAGAGGTCCTCTCTGTCCAAACAGTCCGTGCCAGGATCACCAATAGCCCAGCGTCACCCACACTGATGCCTCAGCACCAGACAGAGTCTGGCCTGTCTTGAACTCTGGCTTTACCTTACACCTCTAGCTGGCCTTCCCTGGCTTGGTAGCCACCTTACTGGCCGGCCTGTGGGCTCCCAAGGAGAAAGACAGAGGTCACTTCCCACCAACTATGGCAGGATTCCTTCACCTTCCTCAGGATCTATCTCAGGGTACTGGGAGGTGCTCCTGTCCTGGAAGCTAGTCTGCTACAACTGCCTCAGGCTGTGCGGCTGTCCTCAGATTTCTCTCCCACTGGTCCTTAAGAAACAAGGCTTGTCTTGCTTCATACATTTCTTCAGTGAATCAGATGAAATCAAAGAAGGTATAACACAGTTGTAATGGCGTTGTAATAACACAGATTCCAGAACCACATGGACCCATGTCCAAGTTCCTACTACATCATTTTCTGTCTGTCTGATCTTGGTCAAGTCACATAACCTGTCTGAGCTTCGGTTTTCTCCTCTGCAAAATGGGGATAGTAATGGCTACCTCACTGTTGTTAGCACTAAATGAGATCACATGGGCATGGGCTGCATTGGGCCTGGTACCTAGTACGTGCTCAATAAGTGTCAGCTGATGGTATCTACAAATGCAGGGAGTTTGGAAGGGGTGGTGTTTATCAGAATCTGTATTCCAAAGAGAATTGAATGATTAGAGTGTGGGGCTGATTTAAGAAGAAATGAATTGGAGTAATTGGGTAGCTATGTGGGACCGGGGTGGTAGGATTTGCTAGAATGAAATTTCAGATCGACTACAGGGATATGTGGAGGTCCAAGACGTGGAGACTAAAAAGTTGTCTTTGAGAGGGGGCAGGTGCCTGGGTGGCTCAGTTGGTTAGGCATCCGGTTCTTGGTTTCAGCTCAGGTCATGATCTCCGGTCAAGTCCCAACTTGGGGTCCATATTCAGCTCAGAGTCTGTTTGTCCCTTTCCCTCTGCTCTTCTCCCTGCTCTCTCTCTCTCTCAAGTAAATAAAATATTAAAAAAAAAACCATACTACTTGTGGGGGAAAAAAAGTAAAATATTTTGGAATACATTTAACAAAGAGTGCAAAAATAAAGACTATACAACATCATTGAAAGAAATTGAAGCAGGACTAAATAAATGGACAAGCCTCTCATGTTCATGATTTGGAAAACTTCATATTATTAAGATGTTAATACTACCCTAATTCATCCACAGATTCAATGAAATCCTTATCAGAATCTTGGCTGGCTTCTTAGTAGAAACTGACAAGTCAGTTCTAAAATCCATCTGGGGTGCCTGGGTGGCTCAGTAAGTTAAGTGACTGCCTTTAGGTCAGGTCATGATCCCAGGGTCCTGGGATCGAGTCCTGCATCGGGCTCCCTGCCTGTCTCTGCTTCTGCCTCTGCCTTCCCCCCTCTCTCTCTGTCTCTATGAATGAATGAATGAATGAATGAATGAATGAATGAGTGAATAAATAAATAAATAAATAAATAAATAAATAAATCTTTAAAAAAAATAAAACAAAATCCGTATAGAATAGCAAGGAACTGGGAATAACTAAAACAATCTTGAAAAAGAATAACAAAGTGCAGGACTCAGACTTCTGAATTTCAAAATTAACTACAAAGCAACAAATATCAAATAAACAAATAGAATAGACTCAACAGTCCAGAAATAAACTCATGTGTCTAAGGTCAACTGATTTTTAACAAAGACACCAGGACCATTCAATGAGGAAAGAATGGTCTTCAACAAATGATGCTGGAACAACTGAATAGCCACATGCAAAAGAATGAAGCTGGACTTCTACCCAAACACTGTGTACAGAATCAACTCAATATGGATCAAAGGCCTAAATATAAGAGCCAAAACTATAAAACCCTTAAAAGAAAAACACAGAAGTAAATCTTCATGACCTCAGATTTGGTAATGAACTCTATGGACAACAAAAGTACAAGTAACAAAATAAAAATCAATAAATTAGACGTCATCAGAATACAAAACTTGTACATCCAAGGACACTATCAAGAAGGTGAAAAGAAAACCTACAAAATGGGGAAAACGTTTGCAAATCATGTATCTGATCAGGGACTTGTGTCTAGAATATATTAAGAAGACTTACAACTCAATAATAAAAAGACAACCCAATTTCTAAACAAGCAAAGGATTCGAAGAGCTTGTTCTCCAAAGAAGCTCTACAGATAGCCAATAAGCTCATGAAAAGATGTCTGATGTGATTAATCGTTAGGGAAATGCAAATCAAACCCGCAAGGAGATACACCCCCCAGAATGGCTATAATCAACAAGTCAGATGACAACAAATGTTGGCAAGGAGAAATCAGAACCCCCATACCCTACTGGTGGGAATGTAAAATTGTGTAACCTGTTCAGAAAATTGTCTGGCAGTTCATCGATTAAATATAAGTTTCCACAAGAGTTCCCATAAGACCCAACCATTCCATTCCTAGGTAGCTCTACACAAGAAAAATCAAAACATATGTCCACGTAAAAACTTGTACACAAATGCTTACAGAAATGTTGTTCATAATGCCAAAACATGGAAAGAATTCAAATGTCCATCGAATGATGAATGGGTAAACAAAATATGGTCTCTCCACACAATGGAGTATTACTCTGCCATTAAAAGCGTGTAAAGTACTGATCTGTACCACAACGGGCATGCACCTTGGGAATACCATGCTAAGCGAAAGAAGCTAGTCACAAAAGACCACCTACTGTATCAGCTTGTATTTCATTTATACGAAATGCCCAGAATAGGCCCATCTACAGAGATAGCAAGTAGATTGCAAATCTGTAAAAGAAAACTGTGTTTTATGTGTCCGTCTCATGTCCCGCAGCCTTGCTGAACTCAGTTATTAGTTCTCAGTGGTTCCTTGAGGCTGGGAGGAAGCTGGGGGGATAGGAGGGCAAGAGCTGAAAGTTTCAGATTTCTTTCCGAGGCGATAAAAAAGATCTAGAATTGACTGTGGCTGCACATATCTGTGAATACTAAATTCACAATTTAAGTGGGTGGCTTGTGTGGCATGTGAATTGTATCTCCATAAAAGTGTTAGAGAAAGAATGCGTGCGTGCAGGGAGATCAGCCCCGGGTCCTGGGCTAAGGGCAGGCCCCAAGGGCCCCTTCGCCCGGCAGAAGATGCCCACATTTCTCCTGTGGCCTCATGGCAGCCAGAGCTTCGCTCCAGACAGGCAGCAGACCGTAGGTACAGAGCACCTAGAGTTTTAGCCTCGGTGGTCCCTCACCTGTCTAGCTTCAGTCCTCACTGCTTTTCTCTACGGTTATATTCTAGAACCCAGGGGACAGCCTGGGTTGGGCAACGGTAGAGCAAGAGACCAGCCCAGCCCACTTCTTTCCAGAGAAAACATGGAAAAGGGAAAGAGGAAAGGCCAAGGCACACCTCTCCAAGCCTCATTAGGCAGACGGCTGGGGAAGGCCACCCCGAGCACGTTATCCAAGGGGCCTCGCTGCTGCCCGTCCTGGCCACGAAAACGGAACTCCCGCCAGGCAGCCCTGAGTCATTCCCTCTTGGCCCCCCAAGGAAGGGGTGATTTCCTGCCTGGCCCTCTGGCTGGCTCAGGCTCCTCCCATGGGCTCTGCATCCTCTTATCTCCCCCAGGCCCTCTCCCAGGGCGGCAGGCCAGCCAGCATCTGACTGTCCTGGGCTGGTCCCCCTGTTTCCTCAGCAGGAAACATGGATTCAGGGGTCAAAGAGAGCCCAGCAGCTGAGCAAGAGAAGCTCAGGGCCCCGGCTGGCTCACGGAGGAGGGAGAACAGAGGGCTGACCAGATCAGGTCCCCTGCAGTTCTCTCGCTGGGGGTCACTGCTGGACGCATCCTGGGGGTCCTTTTCCCATTTACTTGAAGCAAGCCTCTCCTGATGCTTGTCTTGAACTCAGCCTCCCACTATGGGAGAGACTCACAGCAGACCCTAAGCTGGGCACATAGCGTTGAGTGAATAAAACAGACAAAACAGTGAGAGGGATCTATGTAGTGGTTAAAAGAACAGGCTTCAGGATCAAATGGACCTGAATTCGAATCTCGGCTGTGCCCACTAACAGTGACCTTTGGACAACTCATTTAATCCTTTGCAGCCTGCATTTTCTCTTCCCTAAAGGAAGGACAAGGCACCTGAGAGAGTCATTGTGGGAAGAAACGCGACCGTGCTTTAGCATCATGGCGGCAGATAGCCAGTGTCCATTGGTGGTAGCGGCTACGATGCTAGGACAGGGGTCGGGGAGGAAGAGGCAGGCCCGCTCCCACCCGACTTTGACCCAGGAGGACTGAGTCAGGATGACAGTTCCCGTCTGGCAGTGTTCTCGGTTTATCTAGCTCAGGCTGAGGCTAGCATAGGTGTTTCCATAGAAAAGCACCCCAAGAGAGGCACAAAATTCCAGGGGGGTTCTGAGAGGAAGGAAAGATTATGTGTACCCAACCCAAATGTCCTCAGGGCAGCCCTTTGGGACCACCTTTTCCATTTATATCCCAGCGGAACAACTCAGTCCCTATCCCACATCCTCGGGAAGTCCACACCCTCCCCTGTTCCTCCCGGGCTCTCCCTTCCATGGGTCACACCCTTGGGATCACCTCTCAACCTGAATTCGGTGGCTGCCATCCTCTCTCCACTCCACAGGTATCATTACGCTTCTGCCTTTGTTCCGTAAACACCATGAATGAAGGTTGTGTGTCGAGGACACTTTCACTGAATGTTGGGGGGTGGGGGGTAGGTTCTGGGGCAACTGAGCTTTCACAGAGTAGCCAGTAAATTTCAGACTGGGCATGAGGCATCCCTGTGCTGAAACTTCCCTCCGCTAGTCCTACTGGAATTTCTCACTCATGAGGCTTTCTTCTCCTCAGCTTTCCATCTTCCACTTACCAGCCCTCCTCCTTTTTCTCTGGAGTTACCACAGTATGTTCCCAAATTCCCACCAATTTTGTACTGGGCAAATTTAGCTCTCTCACTCCTTCTTACCAAGGCCATGCCAAAGACTCACCATGTTGCTCGTCATCACAAAAGCCACAAGGCCTCTGGAAGGAATGTAAAATCGTCTCTCTTGTCCGCTCTGTGACGTATAGTTAGGGAATAAGAAAAGTTGGAGTCAGGACTTGAATCACAAAGAAAGTTCCAGCAGGCTGAGATTGGAGGGTCCTGTGCCTGGGGAAGCAAAAGGACCAAAGCCCTGTGGCAGAAAGGGGATTGAGTTTGGGGAGAGTGAAGGGAGCATCTTGGCAAAGAGATTCCAGGAAGGGGAAGCTGAAAGGTATAAGGGCCTTTTGTTCCAGCATCAGAGATGAGGTTTGGTCCCCAGAGTCCTATAAAGCCATGAAGGATTTTAAGCAGGGAAAGAATAAAAGCAATTTTGAGCTCCAGAAAAAGCACTGAGTGAGGAGATTGAAAGATTGAACCATGCATCAACTACCAGAATAGCAAACTTAAAGCAAAGGTGTGGGGGAAAGTCGATGCTCTGACACCCTGCTAGAGCCACCGAACAACTGGAATAATCCTTCTGGAGAGGAGTTTGGCAACGCTGGGGAAGTAAGTGATGGGGAGATGGAGAATCCAGGGGCCTAGAGTGACCTAACCCCCACTGGTTGGTGTTGGAAATCTGGGGAAATGGGGAGACAGGCATTGGGCTCATGGGAGCCACTTCCCTTCTCAACTCACTGTTCAGTGACATCATCTTAGCAGCTTGAAATAGGCCCAGGTGGCATATTTGCATCAAAAAAGCTGCAAATGCTACAAAACAGGGCTCCCCCAACCCCCAGAGAGTAGTTTAACAGTAGACTTACTGCCTGAGCCAAGCCTCATCCAGCAACCCCTTAAATTCTCTGAGCAATGGCTGCACAGAGGTCAAATACAGGATTCTCTAAGCCGGGGCTTTGGCCTTATAGCCCAAGAGAAAAGCCTAGGCCTTCTGACCTGGGCTGGACCTTGAGGAGCCTACTGGACTCCTTGACCAAAGAATGGGCATACCTAAGTCGCCTCTTTTCCCCTAGGTCTCTTCTAGCTCCCCTTGATGGTCTAAAGAAGCAAAGGACTGGGGAAGGCACCTCTTCCCCACTGTGTGGAGACAGAGAAAAATGGGGAAATGACAGGGACAGGTACCTGGACCTCCTTTCACAGAGCAAGTGTGCAGAGCCCCCATCTCAACTCTGGACAAAGTCCCTTGTCTTGCAGTTTCTACATCTTTCACCGCTATTACACTGTCTCCCTGTAGAAGTTACAGACTTGGTAAGGCTTAGATGCAGGAGTGGAGGGAGAATGAAGATTTGGGGATAACTTTCAGGTTCCAGGCTTAGATGCCCAGGAACCTAAGGTGAGATGCAGAACATAGGAAGAGAAAAATTGGAAAGTCGTATGGGAGTTAGTGATCGTTGCATTTGGGACTTGGTGCATTTAGGCAAAGTGCCTATGGAACAACAAATAGAGACATCCAATAAGTAGCTGAGAATCTGAAGTTCAAGAGAGTACAGTCTTGGGAGTTACTGGTCTGTAGATGGAACTGAAGCCATGAGATCACTCGGGGGGTGGGGGGTGATTAAGGGCAAAGCAAGAACACCTGGGGAACAGCAACATTTGAGAGAAAGTGTAAAGAAAGAACGAAACTGGGAGGGAATGTTCCAGGGGGTAGGAGGAAACCAGGAGAAAACTTTGTAGAAGCCAAGGAAGGAGGAGAATATCAAATGTTGCAGAAAGGTTGAGCGTGATAAGGATTGAGATGAGAGACACAATGAGGTTATTGTGGCTGGTTGAGAGTGAAAACAGCGGTAGGAGACGAGATTGCAGAAAGCAGGGGCCACATCACGAAGAACTTTGTATCCCCAGGCAGGACCCTATATGCCTTGAGAAGGTATTTGGGTGTTATTCTAAGTGCAGTTGGAAATCATCAGTGGGTTTTAAGCAGTGTTGTGAAGAAGTTGGATTTGCATTTTAAACAGCTCACTGTGTTCTGCGGAGGACTGAAGGGTGGGCTGCCGGGGGGAAGAGTGAAGGCAGGTAGGAAGCCGCTGCAGTAGGCCAGACTTGAACTTGGATGGGGGAGGTGGTAAAAATTGTTCACATTCAGAGTACATTTTGAAAGAATATCGACTAGGACTTCCTAGTAAATTGAATGCAGGGATTCTGTAAATCTGCTCTCTGAGCAGCGAGCCTGATGCGGGGTTCTATCCCAGGACCCTGGGTCTATGACCGGAGCCGAACCAACTGAGCCACCCAGGAGCCCCAGATTCTGCATTTCTAACAAGCACCCAGGTAATGCTGTTGCTGTTGGTCTAAAGGCCATACTCTGAGCAGCAAAGGACAAGAGGCATCCCTGGAGGCTCCCCACCAGGAGGGTGCGTGTCTGGTTCCAGGGAGAATGTGTTTGTGCACAAAGTTACAGAAGCCATTCAAGTGGAAACAGCCACCATTTTGTTATGGTTGTGAGGCAGTCATTTCTCGATGGACTATGCCTCCCAGCAGCATGGCGTAGCTGTTCGGCGCTCAGGCTCTGAAGCTTGACCTCCTGAGCTTGACCTCTCAGTAGGTCTGTGATCTCCGGCAAATCTTTTACCTTCTCCGCATCTCAGTTTCCCCATGTCTCTAGGGAAAATAATACTACTGTGAGGATGAGCCGAGTCAATAGATGTAAAGTCCTTAGTAAGTGCTCAGTAAATGTTGCTCTTCTTGTTAGTGGTACAGCCTTCTGTAAGAGTTGACATAGTCACACACAGAGGCTCAGTCTCCTTCTGGGTCCCGGTCAAAAATGTAACCCCCATCTGCCTCCCACCAAAAGGCCTATATCTTCTCATTCAAATCCCTCCTCCCCTCCTGCCCAATCCCACTCCCCCTCCCCTGGCCCCTGGCCCCAGTGTGGTCTGAATGGGCCCCACAGGGGCAGGGACAGGGACAGGACGTGGGGCTGTATCTGACAGGAACCTGAGGGGCTGGCCTGGGAGGGGATTGGGGCCCGGCTTCCTGAGGGGAGGATGGGCTAAGCCAGGCACACGGTGCCGGAGAAGATGCCCTCCTGGGCCCTCTTGGTGATCACCTCCTGCCTCCTCCTGGCCCCCCAAAACCTGGCACAAGTCACCAGCCAAGGTGAGGTGTGTGGTGGGTGGAGATCACCTATACCCAGGAAGAGGGAGCCCTGGGAGGGGTGGAAGGTAGGAGGGTCCCACCAGCCCCTTTACTCTTGCCCTCAAACATGCCTGGGATCACCCAGAGCTCAACTCACTAGCTGTTCCTCAGGTGCCTCCTTTCTGGCCTCGGATTCAGAGCCCCTGAACTGTTTCTCTCGAACATTTGAGGACCTCACTTGCTTCTGGGATGAGGAAGAGACAGCGCCCAATGGAACATACCAGCTGCTGTATGCATACCCAGGGTATGTGGGGGGCTGTGCCACACTCCCCTGTATCTGTCCTGTCCTTACCTCAGCTGAGCCCAGCTCCTGCGGCTTCCCTGCCTTTGGCCCTATCAGAGACTACTCCAAGTACGTGCCCTCAGTAGCCATGTATTGAGCAGATGTGCTTTGGATATCCCTAGCACCAGCCCCTGCGTAATCCCTAATCCCACCTACCCCAGGCACTGAGTTGAAAAATGGCAGTAAAGGAAATAGAAGTTGGGCCTGGGCCCATGGTGTCATGGTGGCCGTGTAGGTGGAACAGACTTCTCCTATGCCCACAGGGAGAAGCCCCGTGCCTGCCCCCTGAGTTTCAAGAGCGTGCCCCCCTTTGGAACCCGATATGTGTGTCAGTTTCCAGCCCAGGATGAAGTTCGCCTCTTCTTTCCGCTGCATCTCTGGGTGAAGAACGTGTTTCTGAACCAGACTCTGACCCACCGGGTGCTCTTTGTGGATAGTGTGGGTAAGGGCCCTCCTCCTGTCACCCTGGCCCCTCTATTCGCTGTCCTCAGACCAGCTTCTAGGATCATACTGGTCTGTGCTCTTTTAGGGCAACGCGGATGCCCTTCATTACCAGACCGCCAGAGGCGCCTCGAGACTGCCTTATCATTCTTTGCATCCAGAGCTAGATCTCATTTCACACCAGAGACAACCTATGCTCCTGCCCCATCATTAACCTATTCATTGACTCGTTCAACAGTTCCCGAATACCTACTCTGTGCCAGGCACTGTGCTAGGTGACAAGGATACAGAGATGAAGACATCCCTACTCTTGAGAGCACTGAGTCTAACAAAGCTGCAGTGAGGTCACAGTTCTAATGAGGAAAAGAGAACAGGATAAAGAGCCTCCTTGCCCTGGCCTCCAAGAGAGCAGTGGCCTGTGATCTTCTAGGATCCAGGGGCTGCCCCCAACCCAGCTGTAGCTCCCCTCTCTATAGTCCATGGGTTGAACCATAGACTGTGGCACTCAGAGAGTTCTGGTGTCCCTGTCTTGCCCCCAGGCCTGCCAGCACCCCCAGATATCATTAAGGCTTCGGGCGGGAGCCAGCCAGGGGAACTTCGGATCAGCTGGGAGACCCCAGCTCCCGAAATCAGTGATTTCCTGAGGCACGAACTTCGCTACGGTCCCAAGGATCCCAGGAATTCCACTGGCCCCACAGTCATGCAGCTGCTGCCCACAGAAACCTGCTGTCCAGTTCTGCAGAGACTAAACCTGGTCCCAGCTCTGCACCAGCCTCCATGTGCTCGGCCCATGATGCCCCAACAGGATGGACCAGAGCAGACCTCCCCTACTAGAGAAGTATCCCGGCCTTCTTCTGCCCCACCTCCTATCTCCTACCCCAAATTTTGCCCCAAGAAAGGACAGGCCATACTTTGGGGAATCCAGACTGGGTTGGTCCTTGGGAAGTTAGTATGGGCTTGGGAGTGATGTCTATTTAGGATTCTCCCATTTCGGGTCATTCACACCAACAAAATTGAGTGTTTCGGGCCTTTGAGTTAGTAGGGATTTCCCTAAAAAGTTCTGAACACTACCTGAAACCCACTGACTTGGCCCCTAGTCTGTGTGCATGTCTATCCAGTGAGGATCTGGGCATCTCTCCACAGGTATGCTGTGGGGCTTCAAATATAAGAGATGGAGGCTGTCTTGGTTGAGGCAGACCTAGGTTCTGAGGCTGGGATTCTTCTCCCAAGGCTTCATCTCTAACAGTGAGGAGTGGAAGCTGCCTCATCTCAGGGCTCCAGCCTGGTAAATCCTACTGGCTCCAGCTGCGCAGCCAACCCGATGGGGTCTCCCTCCTTGGCTCCTGGGGACCCTGGTCCCTCCCTGCAACTGTGGATCTGCCTGGAGATGCAGGTGAGTCCACAAAAGAGTGGGAAGATGGGGAGGAGATAGAAAAGATCTCTAGAGAGGTCTGGACTGGATGTGGAAGCTCTGAGAACCATGGTCCTTCCTGATAACCCCCAACTTGCCCCTGGACAGACAGAGTGAACTAAATTCAGGGAGAGAACAAAGAATGGGGGTAAATATTCCAAGTTATGTAAAGATAGTCAGGATACCCTATAGAGTGGGAATGTGTTGGCCCTGATGGGACTTCCTTCTGTTAATTCAGTGGAAATTGGACTGCAGTGCTTTACCTTGAACCTGAAGAATGTTACCTGTCAGTGGCAGCAACAGGACCATGCCAGCTCCCAAGGCTTCTTCTATCACAGCAGGGCGCGGTGCTGCCCCAGAGACAGGTGAGAGCTGAACTGATGATTGAGCTTGATGTCATGGGAGAGAGGCATGATCATGCAGAAAGGGAGAGATTATTCTTGATCCTCTTCACTCCCCTCCCTTGTCCCAAAACCAACTGGCCTCCATGCTCTCATCCTCCAATAGGTGTTTTACCTTCTCAACTTCTTTCCATCCCCATTAGAATGCCTTGGTTTAATCCAGATTTAATCATATCACCTAGACCTAGACCATATCACCTAGATCACTGCAACAACCTACATTCTCATTCACCTGCAATTTACCCCCCATGCTGCTGACAGAATGACCTTTGTTAAAAACTCAAACACTGAATGGTCTTCCCCTATTCAAATATGTACTGCACCTCTCCACTATCAAATCCAATCCAAACTTCACCTTCAAGAATTATCACCAAGCACCTCACTGATCTGTCACTCCCCACATATCTAATCTAAAACCAAGTCTTCCCCTATTCAAATACTACTGCACCTCTCCACTATCAAATCCAATCCAAACTTCGCCTTCAAGAATTATCACCACGCACCTCACTGATCCGTCACTCCCCACATATCCAATCTAAAACCAAGTCTTGGGGTTTTTTTTTTCAAATTTTTATTTAAATTCTAGATAGTTAGCATATAATGTAATATTGCTTTCGGGAGTAGAATCTAGTGATTCATCACTTACATATAACATCCAGTGCTCATCATAACAAGTGCCCTCCTTAATCCCCATCGCCTATCTAGCCCATCCTTGCCTAGCTCCCTCTATCAACCCTCAGTTCATTCTCTATCATTAAGAGTCTCTTAATGACTCTTAAGGGTCAAGAGGGTTTGCTTCCCTCTTTTTTTTTCCTTCCCATATTTTCATCTGTTTTGTTTCTTAAATTCCACATATGAGTGAAATTAAATGGTATTTGTCTTTGACTTATTTTGCTTAGCATAATACACTGTAGCTCCATCCACATCACTGCAAATGGCAAGATTTCATTCTTTTTGATGCCTGAGTAATATTCCACACACACGTATATGGAATACACACACACACACACCCTGTGTCTTCATCCATTCATCAGTCAATGGACATTTGGGCTCTTTCCATAGTTTGGTTATTGTTGGTAATGCTGCTTCTATGAACATTGGGGTGAATGTACCCCTTCAAATCTGTATTTTTGCATCCTTTGAGTAAAAACCTAGTAGTGCAATTGCTGGGTTGTAGGATACTTCTTCTATTTTCAACTTTTTGAGGAAACTCCATACTGTTTTTCAGAGTGGCTTCACCAGTTTCCATTCCCACCAACAGTGTAAGAGTTCCCTTTTCTCTGCATCCTCGCCAACACCCGTTGTTTCTTGTGTTGTTAATTCTGACAGGTGTAAGGTGGTATCTCATTGTGGTTTTGATTTGCATTTCCCTGATGATGAGTGATGTCAAGCATCCTTTCATGTGCCTGTTAACCAACTGTGTGTCTTCTTTGGAGAAGTGTCTGTTCATGTCTTCTGCCCATTTCTTGACTGGCTTATTTGTTTTTTGGATGTTAAGTTTGATAAGTTCTTTGTGGATTTTGGATACTAGCCCTTTATCTGATAAGACATTTGCAAATACCTTCTCCCACTCTGAAAGTTGCCTTTTAGTTTTGTTGTCTGTTTCCTTTCCTGTGCAGAAGTTTTTATCTTGATGAGGTCCCAATAGTTCGTTTTTGCTTTTGTTTCCCTTGCCTCCAGCAATGTGTCTAGTAAGAAGTTGCTGTGGCCAAGGTCAAAGAGGTTGCTGCCTGTGTTCTCCTCTAGGATTTTGATGGTTTCCTGTCTTTCAAACATTTTGAATTTAATTTTGTGTATGGTATAAGAAAGTTACCAAGTCTTATTGATTTTAACTATTAAATATCTCTAGGATCTGTCCACTTCTGTTCATCACTGCAGTTCCCCTAGTACGAGGCATCATGGTGTCTCACTTGGGCTACTGAGGAGACTTATTATCCGATCACCTCTTAAATCCTCCAAATCATTCTACACATAGGACCCAGAGTGATCTTTTAAAGTGCAAAAATGAACATAACACTCTCTGCTTAAAAAACTTCAATAGCTTCCTACTGCTCTTAGGATTAAAGAAGAAGAAGAAGAAGAACCCTATTGTGGCATTATAGAGTACAAACAGACTCAGCCCCTGAATGCCTTCAGCTTCATCTTACACTATGCTGCCTTTTCCTCTCTATGACTCTTTGGTCCCCTTCTATCTGCTGTATTCTCTCCTGCCTCTGGGTCTTTGTGCATACTGCCCACCTAGCCCTCCTGTCTTAACTTCTAATTATCCTTCAGATCTCAACTCAAATGTCACCTCCTCAGAACCCTCCCCTGATCTTCCTCAGCAGGTCCAATAGCACTATTATACATACTTATTGTACCATTTACCTCTCCTTCTTAATAACTTATTAGTTACAATTTTACATTTTTACTTTATGTAGTTATTTGACCAATAATATCATAATATCATTCTGTCTCAGAACTTCAGTTGAGAGGGGCTGATCTTGAACATACACGATCCCTAAGGGCAAAGTCAATGTCTGCTTTTAGTCACTAATGTATTCTCACCTACCACAGTGCCTGGAACTTAGCAGTTACTCATTAAAAAAAAAAGTTAATGAATAATAAAAAAAAACACCATTAACAGTTTTAATGTGCTCTTCCAGTTTTTCTATGTACTTATACATGTCTATACACAACATTTCATTTTCAGTATGAATTGGATCACATTATATATATGTATATATGTATATATATATATATATATATAATTTTCCAACTTCCTTTTTTTACCTAAAAATGTGTCTGGGAGCCCATTACAAAAAGATATAACTGATTCTTTTTAATAACTGCACAGGTTTCCATACTCTAGAGGTGCCATGAATGGATTAAAGGGGAGCAAAACTGACGTCATCATTTCTTCTACCAAAAACCTGCTCCTCCTACTATTTTGTCCTACATCCTATATCAGCTCAATTTTCCAGGCCTGACATGGTGATTTCCGTGGGCTTCTGCCTTTTCCACACCCTCTAGGTCCAATCAGAAACAGTCTTATCATCTCTTCCTCTTCAGTATCCCTTGAATCCATCTCTTTTTCTCCACGTCCATTGCCACCACCCTGTTTCTGGGCCTTCATCCATAAAAGTGTCCTATTGGGTTTCCCTGCTTCTAGTCCGTCCTCATAAATTCTTTCCTACAAATTGTGGTTACAGTGATCTTCCCAAAGTACAATGCTAATTATGACAAGTTTCTGTTTAAAATCCTTAAATGTTTCCATGATTACTACAAGATTAAGTTCAAGCTCCTCAGAAAGGCCATAAGACCGTCCATGATCTTAGTCTGCCCTCTCCCATTTACCACTCACCACCAGGCCCTCTAAGCTAAGGGCATTCTGTACCACTTAGAATTTCCCCAAAGCACCATATTTCTTATCTATGCACAAGCATGTGCCTGAGATGCCTGTTTGTCCTCTTTGCCTATGCTATTTATAGTCCAAGACTCAGTCTAAGCACTCCAGGAAGTATTCTCTGACCCTCCCCATTTGGGTTAGATGATCCTCCTTGATACTCCCCCAAAGGAGCCAGTACACACCACAGAAAAACACCATCTGTCTGTTTTTCTGCCTCTCCCACTGGAATGAGAGCTCCCTGATTATTCCTCTAGCATTCATGGTGCCTAGGACACTGCCTGCCACATAGTATCAATTACTTGTTGAATAAAGAAGTAAACACATAAACACATTAATAATTAATTTTAGTCAGAGCTAGCCGTTTAGGAATTGTAATCAGGAAGGAGAAATGATTCATCTGTTCAATGAACAGATTACTTGTCAATAAACAAGTATTGAGGGTGACTATGTGCCAGGCATTGGGGCTAGAGTGACAAATAAAAGAGAAAAGTTTTCCACATTGTTGAGGCTTCCATTTTAGTTGGGGGGAACAGGAGGAGTGACAAAGAAGTAAAGAGACCAAGGAGTGGGAGAATGTACCCCACGCACTGCCTTGATTTGTAGCACAGCAAGAAGGCGCATGTGGATGAATGAAGGGCAGCAAACTGGTGTAAGAATTGTAGGAGATGAGAATGGCCAGGTAGGGAGGAACTAAACCACATCAAGTCCTGTGCGCCTGGCATGGAGCTTAGATTTCTTCCAAGGAGGGACAGGGAGTCACTGAAGGATTTCAAGCAGAAGAGTGATGTGATGTGACTTTCCTTTCAAAAAGGTGTGTTTCTCTGTGAAATGATGAAGAAGGAAAGGTGGAAACAGAGTCACCGGTTAGAAGTTGGCCTTACTCCAGGCCAGAGCCAGAGGTGGCTCATCGAATGTGGCCGTGGAAAAGGTTCAAACAAATAGACAGATTTGTGGTCTCTTCCGGACATTATCAGATCAAAATTTTGGAAGCAAATTCTGGTGGGCCAAGTGGAGAACAAACTCCACAAGGGAGTGGTGAAAATGAAGGCAGAAAAGCCAGTTGGGAAGCTGTTGTAATCATCTAATAGTAGAATAACACGGAAAGGTGACTAACAGGACTTCGGATTGAGATTAAAAACTCAAGAATGTCTACACCAGAAAGATGAAGGCTCTTTGAAACAATCCTGTGAAGAGAGGATTTTTAACCCATTTTACAGATGAGGAAGTGGGAGCAGAGATCAGTCATGTTCCAGAGTTGTAGACCAAGCCAAGACCTGAGCTCTAGAGCCGAGTCTGTGTTCATGAATCATCTAGCTCTTTCCTTAAGAGGAAGAGGCTGGACACCAAAGTCAGCTTCAGAAAACAAAACATCATGGCGGGAAGACAGAGAGAAGCCCATCCAAGGGAGGAGTTAGATTATAATCCCTACAGGCCATGTCCCCTGTGGGATGGGAATTATCAGGATTAGGCAGACCCGATTCAGTGACTCTATGGGAATGATTCTTAGGGACCCCATCTGGGAGAAGTGTGAAGAGGAGAAAAATCCAGGATTACAGCCCTCCCAGTTCTCCCGCTGCCACTTCAAGTCACGAAACGACAGTGTTATTCACATCCTCGTGAAGGTGACCACAGCCCAGGGTGCTGTTCAGAGCTACCTGGGCTCCCCTTTCTGGATCCACCAGGCTGGTAAGAACTTCCTTCCCTTCTCCTCCCACCTACTTCCTGTCCCTACCGCCACTGACCCCACGCCCAGGATCACCGGCTCCGGCACTTCTGACCCATGGCCCTGGTGGCATGATGTCCATGCACAGGAGGGCTTAGGCCAGTCCCTGCTGGCATCCCTGTAGTGCTCATCCCCACTCCAAACTTGCACTGGAGGGAGGTCTCCAGTGGGCAGCTGGAATTGGAATGGCAACACCCATCATCCTGGGGAGCCCGAGAGACCTGCTATCAGCTCCGATACACAGGAGAAGGCCATCAAGACTGGAAGGTATGATCGAGGAAAAAATGCCCAGAGACCTCACTACACAGGGTATTCCTGAGATTCATCGAGTCTGTTATCAAGAGTGAAGGTATCCATGTTTCTGTGTCTGGGTTTGTATATCTGTGTTGATCTGATTCAGCTGATATCTTAATATTTCTTTGGCATTTGACACTGTTGACTATTCCCATTTAAAATTTTCTCTCTCCTTTGCCTTTGGGTTATCAATCTCCCAATTCTCAAACTACTTCTCTGGCTGAAACTTCCCCCTTTTTCCTAGCTCCTCTTTTTCCAACCTTCCTTAATTTGTTGTGCTTCCTATAGTCCCATGATAGACTCTTCTCTTCTCAATAAATATACATGTTCATCGTAGGTAAGTGCTTATAGTTTTGATGACTATGCATTTACCAGCCCAAACTTACCATTCCAACACCCACATGGAAAGAAACTTCTATGCCCTAGGTAAATTACCTAAACTTTGGAAGTCTCAGTTTTGTCAAATGGAAATACAACTATCTATCTTCCTGAGTTGTGATAAAAGTAAGTATATAGATATCTAGCATACTTCCTGGCAGATAGAAGGTACTCAATATACATCAGTTAAATATTACTTTCTCAACTTTATTCTCATTAACCACGTGTATATACAGCTTCTTTCCAGTCTACACAGACCCAGTATATCCAAAACTGAACTCATCTTCCTCCCCGAGTTTATTTGACCTTTTTCCTGGGGTATGTTACATTCAATAAAATACATAGATCTTAAATATACAATTGATCAGTTTGTACATGTATATACCCATTTAACCATTACACAGATCAAGATACTGGTTATTTCTAGAACCTCAGAAGTTCCTCATGCCTCTTATAGTCATACAGACCCCAAGGTAACCACTGTTCTGACGTTACCATTGACAAGTTTTGACTGTTGTTGAACCTAATAAAATGGAACCATACAGTATTTCGTCCTCAAACTTCTCCGTTGCTATCTGACAGTGGCTCTACCACTTACCAGTTATCCAAGCCTGGAATCACCCTTAACTCTTATTTTTTTTCCCTTGCCCCTTCCCTCCATTCAAAAACACGGAAGTCGAGTTTATTGTACTAACAGTCCTCAAATCCCTATTACCACTGCCTTAGCTCATCTTTGAACACCCTGCCTGCCCATCCATGCTCTTAGCACACTGAACTACTCTCTAACGCCAACCAAGCAGCTCAGGCAGCATGACATGCTTCCTCGTACTCCCATCCTGTCTTACTTATTTAGAGCACTGATGACTTGTAATTATTTACTGGTTTGCATGTGTTCCTCCTTAGACTTGTGAGGAACCATGTTTCATTTATCCTTTTCCCCAGTGCTTGGCACATCACCAGCAGTTCGTAAA
Source organism: Ailurus styani (assembly GCA_002007465.1). Taxonomy (NCBI): domain Eukaryota; kingdom Metazoa; phylum Chordata; class Mammalia; order Carnivora; family Ailuridae; genus Ailurus; species Ailurus styani. Next base: position 4,910,365 of record LNAC01000063.1, on the reverse strand, counting down.
TGTTTGCTACCTGATGGTTAGTCTCCCTGCTTGTCCACTCGATGCCTGTTCCCTCTGCTTGGAATCTGTCCTTGTACCCTCAGCACCCAGCATCCGTGGCTGGATGCGTCTTACTTGTGAACAGTCCATGTGGCCCTGAGTTTCTGAATGTGCCCCGGGTTTCCGTCGCCTGACCTGGATCGTGGGGAGCACTTCTGGCGGGATGTCCGCGTGACCTGGTCAGTGTGTGCATGCACTTGTTTCCGAATGAATGGTTAGTTCTCTGTGCAGATGAAGTCTGTGTGCCAGCGTATGTGTGTCGGGGCGTGTTTCTCTGAGCTCGGGCATGCCTCTCTGTCGGGCTCTATCTTGCCAGTTTCCGCCGGGATGCATGTATTTATTCTGTCGGGGAGGCTCTCCGGGAGGGATCCCGGTGATTCAGAGCGGTAGGCCTTTGGCCAAAAGGCTTCCAGGCTGTGGAGGCCCCGCCGCCGGCGCCCCGCCGCCCGGAGCCTGCCCACCGGCTCGCTCCCCCTCTGCGCAGGTGCTGGAGCCGCCTCTCGGGGCCCAGCGAGAGACCCTGGAGCTGCGCCCGCGCTCTCGCTACCGCTTACAGCTGCGCGCCAGGCTCCACGGCCCCACCTACCAAGGCCCCTGGAGCGCCTGGTCCGAGCCAGTACGAGCCGAGACCACCTCCGAGAC
>LNAC01000063.1:4851777-4909294 GCA_002007465.1 Ailurus styani | reverse complement strand
GCCTGGGGGCGGGGCTCCGGCCAAGAGCGGCAGAGGTCTGATTGGTTTTGTCCCTTAGCCTGGATCTCCTTGGTGACCGCTCTGCTGGTGGTGCTGGGCCTCAGCGCCCTCCTGGGCCTGCTGCTGCTGAGGTGGCAGTTTCCTGCGCACTACAGGTACCGCCCCGGTCACTTAGGAGACGGGTGGGGCCGGAGGCCTCCAAACAAGCGCCCCAGGTTACCCTTATGACGCTCGCCCTCCCGAGGACCCAGGGCCGCGTGTCTACCCCTGTGGCTTCAGCCACTTCCTGCACGTCTCTCGTGGGAGTCGCACCGCTTCCTTACACGCTAACATGACCCCTCAAACAACCCCATCTCCTGGCGCCTCATCTCAGTAACAGAGCTGCTGTCCACCCATCGCCCAAACCAGGACACTAGGCGCCTCCCTTCCCTTTTATCCAGGCCGACCTGGTCTGCTCATTCCACCTCCTAAACGTCGCTCGAACAATGGTCCCTTTTTTAGCCCTCCAAACACTACCCTGCTCGCCGAAACAGAGCCTCTTCACCCTCCAATCTGGCCTCACACAGCCACCCAAATAATCTTTCTCAAACGCACACATGAACTAGTCATTCCTCTCCTTAAGTCTCATTACTAGCTCTGAGGATAGAGTCCAGACTCCGGAATGACAGCCAAGGCTCTGCAAAGTCTGGCCCCTGGCAGCCTTTCCACCTCCTCCCACCCTGTGCATCAGCCTTGCGGAACTGTTGGTGATTTCCTCCACAAGCCCAGTGGTTTCACTTCTCAGTGCCTTTGCATCCCCTCTGCCAGGGATAGCCTCCCTGGACGACTACTACCCCTTTATCTTCAAATAACTTTCTCCACCAACTCCTAGAAACCGTTCCTAAACCCTCCCCTATTGGCTACTCTCTTTGTGTACCAGTGCAGACTTCTATCACAGTACCAGTAGCATTTTACAGGACTTATTTCTTTATATGTCTTCCCTATACCTTACTTGGTCATCTTTAAATCCTCAGCACAGTGCTTGCCAGTAGCACACCCTTAAATAAATGTTATTAATGACTTGTTTATGTGAGAAGACTAAGGCTGAAGAGAAATGTCATTGGAAGTTATGAACATGAGGATAGAAGAGTAAAACAAAACAAACAAACACAAGGATAGAATCCATACCACCTCAGTCCTTCAGTTGGTAACGTCTCTTGGCTCTTTAAGACTCATCTCAGACCGCAACTCCTCCAGGCAGCCTCTCTTGGTGACCCTAGACTAAGTTAGATATCCCTCCTCTAGGCTCCCATCTCTCTTTGAACATGTCTTTCTTTGAATTTTTAATTCACTCTTCTGTATGAGCAGACCAGATTATAACCTCTATGCAGGTAGTCAGAGCCAACAAAAAAGTTGGGGTAGAAGAGGAAGATGATGAACCAGGCAAACTCAGTTCCTTGTCCCCAACTTGCCAGATAACTCACTCCTCCCCTGGAGAGATATGAGTAAGGTCACAAAAGAAGCCTGAAATGTCGTTCAACTAAAGTCTTTCCATGTGGAAATATGAGCCTAAAGAATTGCAGGTCCCCCAAGTTACCTTAATCCATACTCTTCCCAGAGAGACCACCTTCCCCAGTAACTTAGTAATAAGCCCCTCTGGTTCTCTCCATTTACCCATTCAACTAATTTCTTGAGGATCTACTATGAGCCAGATGGTATTCTATCCCCTGGAGACAGAGGACTGAGCAAACAGACAAACTCTTTGTTCTCATGGAGTTGATATTCTAGTGGACTGAGACAAACACAGATCTGGGGGAAAATATAATGTGTATACAATAAGTCAAGTGCTATAAAGAAAAATAAAGCAGAGCAGGAAACAGGGACCAGTAAGCTAAGTAGGAATATTTTAGTATTTATTTACTAATTAAATTATTTTCTTTCTTTATTTTTATTTTATTTTATTATTTATTATTTTTATTTATTTATTTATTTTATTAATTACTATTAAAAATAGTTAGTATTTAGAAGTCCAGGAAGGCTTCTCTCTCAGGATATTTGAGCAGAGACCTAAATGAAATGAGGGAACAAATCAAGAGGTGCAGAGAACAGCAAGCACAAAGACCCTGAAGCAGGGATATTTGAGGACACTCAAACCCCTTTTTTGAACCCCTCACCCCTGACTCCCCTTTCCCACCTTTTCACCTATGCCCCCCTACCTTATCTTATTGCCTTGACTACACTCTTATTTCTCCAAGCCGTACTCCCTAACCTCAGCCTCAACCCCTCCATCTCAGTGGTCTCCTCCTCCCTCCCAATTCAGTCCTGTGACTCAGTCTCTTCTTCCTTCTCCCCAAGGAGCCTGAAGCATGCCCTGTGGCCCTCACTTCCAGACCTGCACCGGGTCCTAGGCCAGTACCTTAGGGATACTGCAGCGCTGAGTCCGGTGAGTGAATTCCCTTCTCTACTCCCCAGCACCAGCCCTGCCTGGAGTTAAATCTTTGCCCCACTGCACACTTGTGCAAGGCCCTTGTCCACCAGCCTACCATCCCTGGGCCCTACACCCAGCTAACCCTCCTTCCTGCACAGTCCAGGTCCTCCTCCCCACTGCACCTGCTCTAATCCAGAATCCTCCCCAATCTCTCCCAGCCCAAGGCTGCTGTCTCAGATGCCTTTGAGGAGGTGGAACCCAGCCCCCTTGAAATTCTACCCAAGTCCTCAGAGAAGATGGCCGTGACCCTGTGTTCCTCCCAGCCCCAGATGGACTACCGAGGATTGCCCCCTTCTTGCCTGGGGACCGTGCCCCTGTGTGTATGCCCACCCATGGCTGAGTCGGGGTCCTACTGCACCACCCACATCGCCAACCATTCCTACTTACCTCTGAGCTGCTGGCAGGCCCCTCTCTCCCCGTACCCTGGACAGATCCAAACCCAGCAGACCTCTTTTCCCAACCTCCTTATCCACCCCAACCCCACAACACAAACATCTCAGACCTCACGTCCATCCCCCTCTGTCTGTCCTCATAGTTGGGCTCCCTGACACTGACAACATGTGGTACTGGTGCAGACGTAAAGCCAGGACCCTCCCTCCTCACACCAGGTTCATTTGACTAAACTCCTCTAACTCACCTGCTTTCTCTCTCCTCCTTAAAGCTCGACTCCTTGAAAAGACGATTCCACATCCCCACTTCCCATTTGCTCTTCAGACAAATTCAGTTCGTTCCCCTGCTTTGCTAAGGAAGCTACTCAGCAGAGCTCACGTCAAACATTGTGATTGCAAGGTCCGGTGGGATCTTGTCAATCCTCAATTTATTTGCTCTCTCTGTGACATCTGTCATGGTGACTACCCATTCCTCCTTTAAATTCTCCCCTACCTGGGCTTCCACAGTATCACCATCTCTCTTGGCTCTGAGTATACGAGTAGTTAAAAGCATAAACTCTAGAGTCAGTTTCAATTCCTCAAAGACTTAAAGTCTTTGTGCCCTGATTTTCTCATGTATAAAATAGGGATAATGCCAGAACCTCACAGAGTTGTGAGGAAGATAAGTGAGCTAGTCTAAGTAGAGCACGGTGCCTAGAACATAGTATGTTTACATCTGAACTATTGTAATTAGTCCTTCCTATTCTCTTATCTTGGGATCTCTCCCACCCCTTAATTACTGTAGTTCCTCAGGAGTCCATTGCCTTTCCTGTAAGCTGACCATTGCAAAGTTCTTATCTCCAGCCCCAACTTCTGCCATCCCTGTGCGTTTTTATGCAAGTAACCATTTACCTGTCTGTCTCCTACTACTAGGTTGTGAGCTCCTTGAGGGCCAGGGCTGTGATTTATTTGTCTTCCCCTCCCCCCCCTCACCGCCTCCCCAGCACCTAGAGCAGTGCTTGGTGCATGATAGTAGGCCTTCAGTAAATGTTTTCTAAATGAAGGAAATCTTTCTGGACAGTGCCTCCTTCATCCCATGCCAGCGCCCTCGTCCTCTAGGCCATTCATTTGCAGCAGCAAATGTGTTTAGGCCCGGGGGCAACTGGGTGGCTCAGTCAGATAAGTGTCTGCCTTCAGCTCAGGTCCCGATCTCAGGGTCCTGATCTCAGGGTCGAGCCCCGCACTGAGCCCCACACTGGGCTCCCTGCTTGGTGGGGAGTCTGTTTCTCTTTCTCCCTCTGCCTCCCCCCACCCCGCCCCGCCTTGTGCATGCACTCTCCCTCTCTCTCTTTCTCTCAGATAAATAAATAAAATCTTTTAAAAAAAAGATGTGCTTAGGCCATTCTGGTTATGGATTCCCCTGACTCACTGATATTCACAAATACATGGTGTTTTTTGTTTGCTGCAGACATACGCACTGTATTAATCAGGGTCTTGGCAGATAGATGGCACACTCAAACTGGGAATCTTGATTAGAGTTTAATAAAAGGCATATTTATAAAGATAAGGCAGGATTTAGGAAAACCCTCAAGGAAGAGTGCAGTATCCCAGGGCTAACAAGAGCTGGGAATTGGTACCACCCCTAGGTATCAAGGGGTTAGCTGGGATTGTGGTTACTAGATCTGGAGAGTCACTCTAAGAGAAGGTTGCCTGACTAGAGTGGTGACCTTTGGTAGAGAGCCAACACGTGAGGACATGGCAGGGAGGGAGTCAGGGAATAAATAGCTCAGGCTCACTCTCCCTCCACCCTCTGTTCTCCTCTGTATTAGTTTGCTAGCACTGCTGTAACAAAGGACCACAAAGTTGGTGGCTTAAACAACAAAAATGTACTGTCTCACAGTTCTGGAGGCTTGAAGTTCAAGGCATCATTAGGGTTGGTTCCTTCTGAGAGCTGTGAGGAAGTGTCTGTTCATACCTCTTCACTAGCTTCTAGTGGTTCCCTAGCAATCTTGGTATTCCTTGGCCTGTAGAAGCATCACTCCCATCTTCACATGGCATTTTCCTTGTGTGTCTGTGTCCAAGCTTCCCCATTTTATGAGGACACCAGTTTTCACTAGATTGAATGACCCAAATGACCTCACCCAAATGACCTCATCTTCACTAATTACATCTACAATGATCTTATTTCCAAATAAGGTTCCACTCTAGAGTATTGGGGCTTAGGAATTCAACATATGAATTTGAGGGGGACAAAATTTAATCCACAGTATCCTCCCATTGGTGGAACCCAAACAGAAACCAAAGCCCAAGGGAATCCATTGATACAGACCATATAAATCAGCCTCACAAGGCACAGGCCATGGTAGAGACAGATGTAAGGATAGGTCTAAGAGGGACAAATGGATGACATCCAGGATACTTGTTTTCCATAATTCCTTCCCCTATGGTCAAGGCTCCGACTCTAATGCTAGGGACTCAAGACCAGGACTGAGATCAAACCACTGAACTTCTTACCTTTTCACCCACTCAGCCATCATGTCCTGACCCTTTTACTTCCTAGGGTCCATCTCCTCCATCTCCTCCAAGCTATTGCAACAGCCTTCTTTTTTTTTTCCGATATATCTTTTTTTATTATTATTTGCCCCAGGGGTACAGGTCTGTGAATCATCAGGCTTACACCTTTCACAGCACTCACCATAGCACAAACCCTCCCCAATGTCCATAACCCATCCACCCTATCCCTACCCTCCCATCCCCCAGTAACCCTCAGTTTGTCTTGCGAGATTAATTGCTACAGCCTCTGCCTCCAGTATTTCTCCTTAAACCCAACCTGTATGCTGCCCCCAGATTGATCTTCCTATTCATCCCACTCCATACCCCTAAATCTTTAGCTTTGCTTTGCAGCAACTGATCTCTTCTTCGTCTAGTGTTTTCCTACATTAGGATTAAAAGTATTAAAATAATACCAAGCACATAGTCAATACTCAGTGTTTATCGAACTGTTTCTATTATCATCCCAACTGGGCTGGTCCACCGTCTAGATGTCACCTATATCTTATCCCTTCCATGCCCTTTGCTTTCCCAGACTCAGGTCCTTGAGGTGGGAGTTCTTCCATCTAACCAGCTCCTTGGCCTCTAATTATACTTCTCTAAAGCCCTGTTCTCCTTCCCTTCAGTGTAAGAGGGAGTGATCTTTTTTTCCTAGACTGGAAAGCTCCCTGTGTTTTCTGTCCCATTTCTTCTTGGGTAAGGTAACCCAGGCACCTTGTCCTATCAGCTGGCCTTTGCTTGGCTTCATTCATTTCCCTTGGCTCTTTTGCCTTCACCTTCAAACATGCATCAGCCTCTTGGTACTGGTTCCCTCAAGTTCCCATGCACTGCTCCTTTCTCAATCCCAAATTTCTCACAAGTATCCCTGCTTGCTGCTTCTACACTCTCCCCATCCCCAGCCTTCTTTCTGCAGCCCCTTCCCCAAGCACATACTCTTCTAATCCAGCTTTCTCCAAGATCACTGATGATTTATTTGTCAATGGCCAAATCTGACCTTTTCTGTCATCAGTTTTCTTAACTATTTTGCATATCTTAGAATTCCTCCCTCTTCAAGGTCTTTGTCAGGACAATCTCCACTGGCTTCTTTCATTCCTTTACTTTAAAATGTATGAATTCCCTGAGGTTGTCCCCTTATTTATAACACTATCCTTCTTTTCCTCTACAGTTACCCTTACTCCAGAAGCTTACTGGCCATGTCCTGTGTTCAGACATGGGTTGCTTGGTTCCTCTCTACACAGAAACTCACTGATTACACAATGCCTAGCAGATAAAGTCCAAACTCCTTAGCTTAACATTTAACGCCCTGACCAGCCTGACTCTAAAAAACCTCTTCTAGGGCGCCTGGGTGGCTCAGCGGTTTAAAGCCTCTGCCTTCGGCTCAGGTCATGATCTCAGGGTCCTGGGATCGAGGCCCACATCGGGCTCTCTGCTCGGCAGGGAGCCTGCTTCCCCCTCTCTCTCTGCCTGCCTCTCTGCCTACTTGTGATCTCTCTCTCTCTGTCAAATAAATAAATAAAATCTTTAAAAAANCCTCTCTCTCTGCCTGCCTCTCTGCCTACTTGTGATCTCTCTCTCTCTATCAAATAAATAAATAAAATCTTTAAAAAAAATAAAAATAAAATAAAAAATAAAAAACCTCTTCTATGTTCTCTGAGGTTCAGAGCACCCGCCCCCCTGTTGCCAACCCTAGGTCATCCAGGTAATTGGAAATAAAAAAATAATAATACTTCAAAATCAAAAATAATGACAATATTAAGTTTGGGCTAAAAGCCCTAGATTTTTCTCTGTCATCATCAGGATCTAAGGTAATGATTGAAAACATGATTCTTCCAGTCTCTCTCTGGGACAGTATAGCATATGGTTAGGCATGCCAGCATAGGCCAGATAGTTTGGCTCCGCTATTTATTTTTGGCTATATGCCTTCGGGCAAGTTTCTAACCTTTTTCTGACCCAGTTTCTTTTTCTATAAAAAGGGAATGGGGTATTTGCCTTATGGGATTAAGGATTAAAGTCAATAATGTACATAAAGTATTTAAACACAGTAGTTAGTAGATGGCCAATAAATGGTACCCATTATTATCTTTATTATTGCTGCTTCACCTCTAAGCATATTCACACAACTCATTCAAGTCCTTATTAGAGTACTGGATTGAATGGGAGTCAGACCTGGCTTCACACCAACTGTGGTCTCAGGCAAATCCCTTCCCTGGGCCTTGGTTTTTTCACCTGCAAAATATAGGTATGTTGCCGGGATGGGGAGGATGCACCACGTACAGATTAGCCTAGTGCATCTACAAAACTCCTGACACCTCTAAAGCCCCATGGAGGTAAGCCAGAATGTCTCTCCTAAGGCAGTCTAATCTTAGTTCCAGATAGGCAGGTCTAAGTCCTGATCTTTTTTCTTGACCTTTAGGAATTCATCCCTTTTCCAGCCTCCTTTTCCCTGTTTGTAAAACAACATTTTCCCTACTTTTAAAAACAAACACACTTGCTACTTCCTTCCTAGCAGTGCTCCTATAGGTACCAAGCTAACTATCTCTGGCCTTCTTTCTGCTCCTAAGCTTCTCAACTCCTTCCCCACCCCTGCCCTCCTGCTGCCTTTCCCTTCTCTGAACGGCTCAAGTGCTTTAGGTCACTCCACTGGGATCTGAATTTCTGTATCATCGACAGGATCCATATGCAGTTTTTTTAAATTTTTTAAGTATGTATTTTTTAAGTATAGTTGACATACAGTGTTACAGTAGTTTCAGGTGTACAACATAGTGATTTGACAATTCTGTCACTTGGTGCTCACCATGATAAGTGTAGTCACCATCTGTCATCATACATTATTCAATATTATTGACTATATTCCCTATGCTGTGCTTTTCATCTCTGTGACTTATTTAATTTTTTAAAAGATTTTATTTGAGAGAGAGCATGCGAGCACAAGTGAGGGAGGGGCAGAGACAGATGGAGAGGGAGAAGCAGATTCCCTGCTGAGCAGGGAGCCAGACCTGGGGCTGGATCCCAGGACCCTGAGATCATGACCTGAGCTAAAGGCAGATACTTAACCAACTGAGCCACCCGGCAGCCTCTGTGACTATTTTATAACTAGAAGTTTGTACTTCTTAATCCCCTTCACCTATCTTACCCATCATCCCACCCACCTCGTCTCTGGCAACCATCAGTTTGTTCTCTGTATTTGTCTTTTCTGCTTTTTTTCACTTGTTTTCTTTATTTTGATTTTTGGATTCCAGTGTAAGTGAAATTACATGGTATTTGTCTTTCTTTGACTAATTTCACTTAGCATAATACCTTCGAGGTCCACCCATGTTCTTGCAAATGGCAAGCTCTCATTCTTTTTTATGGCTGAGTAATATTCCATGGAGTGTGTGTTTATATGTATCTTTTTTTTTTTTTTAAGTTTTTATTTTAATTCCGTTAGCGAACATACAGTGTTATACTGGCTTCAGGGATACCAAAAAAGTGATTCAACAATTCCAGAGGTCACAACAAATGCACTCCTGGCGCACATCAAATGCAGTTTTAAGCGAGAAGGGCGGATGAGGGGAAGCTGAGGAATGAATGGAAGAGGCTGCGGCATGCAGCGGCAGCGCAGGCCCCGCCCCTCTCGCTTCCAGACACCGGTTCTCTGGGGACCGGCTCTCACCCTCTCACTCTTCAAATCACGCTCCATGGCTCGATTCTCGTGAGATCAGTGACTTGCACCGGAAGACCCGCCTCCTGTGCCGTAAAAAGCCAATGGGCGAAGGCGACGGTTGCGACGGTTGGGTTTTGAAGGAGCCAATGAGTGCTCGGAGCGGAGAGTTTAAGAAGCGTAGGTCGGCACTGCTGAAGCCGGTCCGGGATTGGAACCTGTTGGGGGCTGAAGGTGAGAGGCGCCCGGGGGACCTGCGTCGGGCGGGGCTGCGGCCGGGGTGGTCCTGAGTGAGTGGCCAGCCGTCCCAGATCGAGCACGGTCGCCTTTTCCTCCAGGACTCGGCGGGCACCCACTCCAAGGACCCCTCCCCGTGCAGACGCTCCCATGGCGCAGTTCGTGTTCGAGAGCGACCTGCACTCGCTGCTGCAGCTGGATGCACCCATCCCCAATGCACCTCCCGCGCGCTGGCAGCGCAAAGCTAAGGAAGCCGCGGGGCCGGCCCCCTCACCCATGCGGGCGGCCAACCGATCCCACAGCGCCGGCAGGACCCCAGGCCGAACTCCCGGTCAGTGGGGTGCGGGGTGCGGCGGGACATCGGGGAGGGAGAGGGGATGGTTGAGAAGCGGACTTCTTGCCTCTTCCCCCAGGAGCCTGGTCATACTCTCTGGCTTCCCTCTCCCTGCCCCAGGCAAATCCAGCTCCAAGGCTCAGACCACTCCCAGCAAACCTGGCGGTGACCGCTATATCCCCCATCGCAGTGCTTCCCAGATGGAGGTGGCCAGTTTCCTCCTGAGCAAGGAAAACCAGCCCGAAGATAGCCAGACGCCCACCAAGAAGGTACATATCCCAGAGGGGTTAAGGCACAAGACCTGCCTGTGTAACCTGGATCATGCCATCCTGCCTCACCCTCACCACCCTTTGTGCCAGGAACATCAGAAAGCCTGGGCTTTGAACCTGAACGGTTTCGATGTGGAGGAAGCCAAGATCCTTCGGCTCAGTGGAAAACCACAAAATGCCCCAGAGGGTAAGACCTGAAGTTCTTGGTTCTTGGAGCAAGGTGTCGGCCCATTCCTAGGGTTGAGGGGAGAATGCCTGTCTGCCATTCCCACCGAAGACCGAGGAGAGGGGAGGTGCTTGTCTGGCCTTCCAGGCTAGGGGCAGGGGGAGGAGTCAGTTGTCCCAATGTGTGGACCCACTCGGTTGCCACAGGTTACCAGAACAGACTGAAAGTGCTTTATAGCCAGAAGGCCACGCCTGGCTCCAGCCGGAAGACCTGCCGTTACATTCCTTCCCTGCCAGACCGAATCCTGGATGCCCCTGAAATCCGGAATGACTACTGTAAGTGCAGCCTTCTCTTTGCCCATTGGATGGAGGAAGAGGGCCTGGAGACCAGGCAAACAAGGAAGCTCATGCTCTTCCCTTTCCCTGCTCTGGCAAGACCTGAACCTTGTGGACTGGAGTTCTGGAAATGTACTGGCTGTGGCGTTGGACAACAGCGTGTACTTGTGGAGTGCTAGCTCCGGTGACATCTTGCAGCTGCTGCAAATGGAGCAGCCTGGGGAGTATATATCTTCTGTGGCCTGGATCAAAGAGGGCAACTACCTGGCTGTGGGCACCAGCAGTGCCGAGGTGCAGGTGAGCCTTGTCCCCTGTGCTGCAGTTCTGTGGTGCCCAGACCTGGGGGCTTGTCAGCCAGGAGGGTGTTCATGGCAGGTCACGATCTGGTCCTAGCAGCCTTCTCTCTCTAGCTATGGGATGTGCAGCAGCAGAAGCGGCTTCGAAACATGACCAGTCATTCGGCCCGAGTGAGCTCCCTTTGTTGGAACAGCTATATCGTGTCCAGGTTTGTGGTTTTCACTAGCCTGTATGCCAGCTCTCCCCAGAGGTACACCTCTGAACTGAAGCAGCTTGGTGCTGCTGGCAGTGTTTGGCATTGCCACTGAAACTCATTCCCTTCCCCCCTGCAGTGGCTCGCGTTCTGGCCATATCCACCACCATGATGTTCGGGTGGCAGAACACCATGTGGCCACCCTGAGCGGCCACAGCCAGGAGGTGTGTGGGCTGCGCTGGGCCCCAGATGGACGACATTTGGCCAGCGGTGGCAACGATAACTTGGTCAATGTGTGGCCTAGTGCTCCTGGAGAGGGTGGCTGGGTTCCCCTGCAGACGTTCACGCAGCATCAAGGGGCTGTCAAGGTGAGAGTGGGGCTGGGTTGAGACCTCTGCAGACCCTCACCCAGAACCTGGGGACTGTTAAGGGGAGATGGGGTGGTAGGATTGGACGGGATTACCCTGTGACCCCTGTAGCTCCTTGTCTGGTTCTATGCCTGCTGACCCCACCTTTATCCTACCTAGGCTGTAGCTTGGTGTCCCTGGCAGTCCAATGTCCTGGCGACCGGAGGGGGCACCAGCGACCGACACATTCGCATCTGGAATGTCTGCTCTGGGGCCTGTCTGAGTGCTGTGGATGCTCAGTCCCAGGTAGTCTTTTACCTGTTGCAGCCTCTCTCTCCCAGAAGTATTCTTACTCTGTCTTGGCATCTGTCCCCTTGGGCAACTGTCCACTCCAGTTTCTTCACCAACTCTACACCCTGATGATTTCCAGAACTCTAACTCAGCTCTTGTCCAAGAGGTCCAGACCATACTAAAGTCCGTGGCTTAATTCCAACCTCCTGTCCTGTAGGCAGCAGCACCCTAATATGTCCTAAATTAAATCTGTCACTTATCTCCCTGAAATGTGTTCTTCCTCCTCTTATATTGAGAATGATAGAACTTATTCAGAAATCTGCAAAACTTCCTAGAATCTTTCATCCTCTTCACCCAGTCCTCCAAACACATCATTTTCCCCTCAGTATCATTCACATGTGTCCCCCTTCCCCTCACGGTCACTCTCCTTCCTAGTGGAGGCCCATTGCACTGGTCTCTCAGCCTTCTTTTCTTACCCCTCCAATCTGTCCTCTGCCCTGGGTCTGGGTAGTCTGTTCCTGTCCTAAAACACTGCAGTAGCTCCCTATCACCTACAGCACTTAGTCCACATTGGGTAGAATGACACTGGAGGCCCTTGCTGGCGAGTCTCTCTGCATCTATTCCAGCTTTCTCTCCTTCCAGCTTCGTTTCCCCCATTCAGCCTTCATTTTGTTCTGAACTTGGGCTCTGGACCCAGATTTCAATTTCTGGCTTTGTCACCTACTAAACTTGAATGTGATCTTAGGCAACTTGCTGAACTTCTTCTGCTTGATTCCTTATCTGTTAAAATGGATAATAATTCTAATTCTCAAAAAGCTTTTGTAAGAACTGTGATGATTCAAGTTTTGAGTCTGGCACCTGGCAGGGTGCCTAACACTCAAATGGATTTAGTTCTCATTTGAGTAGTGTTGGCTCTATGTTGTGCCCACACCCCAACCCCTCTCCACAGGTATGCTCCATCCTCTGGTCTCCCCACTACAAGGAGCTCATCTCAGGCCATGGCTTTGCCCAGAACCAGTTGGTTATTTGGAAGTACCCAACCATGGCCAAGGTTGCTGAGCTTAAAGGTAAGTGCTTACCAGGTATTTACCCCAAAGATACAAATTAGTGATCCAAAGGGGCACCTGCACCCCAATGTTTATAGCAACAGTGTCCACAACAGCCAAACTATGGAAAGAGCCCAGATGTCCAGCCACAGATGAATGAATAAAGACGATGTGGTGTATATACACAAAGGAATACTACTCAGCCATCAAAAAAATGAAATCTTGCCATTTGCAGTGACTTGAATGGAACTAAAGGGTGTTATGCTAAGTGAAATAAGTCAATCAGAGAAAGGCAATTATAATATGATCTCACTCATGTGGAATTTAAGAAACAAAAGATCATAGGGGAAGAGGAAAAAATAAAACAAGATGAAACTAGAGAGGGAGACAAACCTTAAGAGACTATTAATCATAGCAAACAAACTGAGGGTTGCTGGAGGGGGGGGAGGGGGGCATGGGGTAACTGAGTGATGAGCAGCAAGGAGGGCACATGATGTAATGAGCACTGGGTGTTATATGCATCTGATGAATCACTGAACTCTTACCTCTGAAACTGGAAAAGGAAAAAAAAAAAGGAAAACCCATGAGGGGAACACGTTTGAAGTGAATGGTGATGAGTTTCCTTTTGAACATGTTAAGTTTAAGTTGCCTCTGAGTAAGTTGGGGTGTCAGTCAAGCAGTCTTATATAAGACTGATGAGCCACTGACTTCTACCTCTGAAACTGATTATATGTTAATTAATTGAATGTAAATTTTTAAAAATGGTTCACCATAAAAAAAAAGTAGGTGCTAAGTGACCAAAGTCAGCCACAGAAGGCCACATGTTGTATATGACCATTTACATAAAGTGTCCAAAAGAGGCGTATGAGAAGAAATAAAACAGACTGATGGTTGCCAGGGGCTGGGGGGAGAAGGTGATGAGGAGAGAAGAGACTCTTTATGGAGTGATGAAAACATTCTGGAATTATTATTTACAACAATATTTGCTGTTCACAATTCACAACCTTGTGACTATATTAAAAACCAACGAACTGTATACTTTAAAAGGATGCATTCTATGGTGTGTGAGTTATTATCTCAGAGATGTTACAAAAAATAGAAAAGGTAGGTGGCCCTCAATGCTGGAGGCTGGGGGGGTGTCTACATTCACATGCACTGCCCTCACTTTCTCCCTCCTCATGCCTCAGGTCACACTGCGCGGGTCCTGAGTCTGACCATGAGCCCAGATGGGGCCACCGTGGCCTCAGCAGCAGCAGATGAGACCCTGCGGCTGTGGCGCTGCTTTGAGCTAGACCCTGCACGGCGGCGGGAGCGGGAGAAGGCCAGCGCAGCCAAGAGCAGCCTCATCCACCAAGGCATCCGTTAAGGACCAACTCCCCACCTTAGCTCTTCTGGGGGTTTTTTTATTTTTCTAATAAAGTCATGTCTCCCTTTCTTTGCCTTGCGTGACCTCTGTCCCGGCAGCCTTTGCAGAGGCCCCTCTCTACGAGGGTCCTCAGAGAGCCAGAACCATCCCTCCTGTTTGCAGACGGGGCCGGCACCTCTTCCATTCACACATGTACACACACAGCCTCAGCAGTTTCCTCTGTCACTTTTAATGAAGACCTAAGCGAGTCAGCAGCCTCCATAGGCTGCACTCCCAGGCCCACCCCCCCTCCTGACCTTTGGCCAAGAAGCTTCTGCTTCAGTGTGGGGTAGAGAAGGAGGGATCACAGGTGCACAGTGACAGATTATTGCTGACCTCTTCAGTGTGAGGAAAAAGGCCACAAGACCCTGGTGGGGGCCAGTCCTGAGTGCTCCTCTCCCAAGTTTAAGGCAGGGAGGGGGAAATAAGTGTCCAGCCCTTTCAGCCCCCAGCTCTGGAGTGGCAGAGGGCAATGAGGCCATGTCCTTGGAGCCGGCCGGGAGAAGCAGGTGAGGAACGGAAGCCGTGGTCCCTGTGTACCAGCTGTGGGGAGGAGAGGGCCTGTCCCCTGCTCAGTCCTGACCACGTAGGCCCTGGTCACAGGTCACCGGTGTAGGTGGGGAGAAGTCAGATGCTGCCCAAGGCGCAGTCCTGAGGCACTTAGGTGGGCACCTAGCTAGGCCATGCTTCTCAGTTGGCCTTGACTTTGGTGGTACCTGGAGCTCCATTTTGCTGAAGCACACGGGGCAGCCGCTTGCCTTTGGTGTAGGAGTGATACCAGAAATTGGAGAAGAGCACGAAGAAGATGGTGCCATACATCCAGATGAGGTGAATGATGATGGGGTACTGGTAGTTACAGCTGGGCATGAAGTAGTACTGGGAGATGTGCAGCGAGACCAGCACAAACTGGATCTAGAACGGAGAAAGGCAAGGGTGAGAAGGAACCATTAGAGGTGGTGGAGAAAGACTGTCGGACGTGGAGGCATGTGGTCAAAGGTGAAGCAGGCTGGACAAAGGCAGGATCCAGACCAGGAGGCTGGGGGTATGGCTACGGGCCAGGTCCCTCACCAGCTGGATGGCTGTCATATGCTTTTTCCACCACAGGTAGGGCTGAGCCACAGGGCCGATGGCAGACAAGCCATAGTACAGGTACATGACGACATGCACAGAGGAGTTGATCATGGCATGGAAAGAGCCCATTCCTCCTGTCGGGACAATGAGCAGGGTCAGGAGAGTTGAGCTGCTGGTCCTCAGTACCCACCCTTCTTCCCCCAGTGGTCTTCACCACTCACCCGGGGCAATTTTTACCCCCCACCACCAGCTCCAGGGAAGCACTGAGTGGTGGAAGACATGTAGGAAGGTCACCTGTCCATCTTTTTTCCGGAGAATGAAGATCACCTGAGAAGAGTGGCGAAATGGGTTTCTGAGCCAGGGCCTCTCCTCTCTCCCCCCAGGGTCCCCGTAACGCCTATAACCACTCACTGTGTCCATCAGCTCGATGAACTTGGAGAAGAGGAAGAGCCAGGCCACTCGAACCATCTGCAAGAAGTCAGGCAGCCTTAGGACGCCCATGCTACTCCAGAAACTTCCCTGAACTGGCCCATGAGGCCGGGGCACAGCCAAACTGCTATCCCCAGGATGCTTCTAGGCTAGCTGCCCACCCTCAGCCCCCCACTTACCCTTAGTGCCTCTGGGCTGTTGGAATAGTCCACAGGATCACAGCGCCAGGTGTAGGTACTCAACCAGCCAGACATCAAGAACTAGGGAGGGGAGTGGATTAGACCACCAGAGATCCACCCGGCCCAACCCCTCCTGCTACCTCGCTGAAGAAACGGATCGGAGCCTCTCTGGAAAGGAGATGCCATGTCTGACTGCAAGGCCTGCCCCTTATCCTGCCTGCAGGAATTAAAACCCAGGGGCCCACCTCATAGACAATGTAGAGGGAGAGCGCCACCAGTGAGAAGTTGTAGACAATCATGAAACCCCGGAGCTGAAAGGGCTTCCGATTGGCCATGATGCGAGGCCCCAGTGAGAGAACGAAGTACACATAAGTCAGCAGGATGGATGTCATTAGCAGGGGGGACCCCATCAGAGGGTAGCCCTGGATCCGAGGATCTGTGGATAAGGGTCAAGGAGTCAGGAAGAGTCACAGAGATCCAAAGGGTCCCCCGCAGGTGTACAGGCATGGGGTCGGGTCACAGAGGGTCCAGGGGTTCATAGGGACTCTCCAGTAGGAGACAGCCCTAGGTTCAGGGATCCTGGGGCAGGAGGGAGGACAGCATCTTACCTGCATACTTCATCATCTCCTGGTACAGGTTCACAACCGCCTCCATCCTGGCTAAGGATTCTGCGGAGATACGGGGAGTGGGTGTCAGGGCCGGCTGTGCCCCCATGCCACCCCTGACCCACAGACAGGACACAGACCAGATGGGACAGCTCCCGACACCTCCTTGCAGAAAGGACAGAAGAGTGAGAGGAAGGAACTGGCGGGGACTGGGGTAGGAGGCACACCGCTTCCCGCACATCCTGCCTGCTGGGAAGGGCTGTTCGGCCCTCCTCTCCGCGCCTCTGCTTCACTCGCCTCCCTCACTCCCTGCTCTGCCGCCGAGATTCTTACCACCCGACCTCCCCTCCCCTCTCCCTCCACCGGCTCCATTTCTGGTCCCTTGCCGGAGAATCTGACCTCTCCGCTCCAGAACAACCGCCTCTCCCTTCCCGGCCAGTCTCCCCGCTCTCCGGCGAGAGCGGGTCCTTTCTCTCCCCCAGGGATTCTCCCCGTCAACCGCTCCTCGGGATGCTCGCCTCCCGAGAGGATTCCCCCCCACCCCTGCCCCTTCCTCCTCTCCCCTGCCCACCCGGGCTCTCACCTCCAGCGACTCTCTCCGCTCCCCTCTCCCCTCCTCTCCGGCACTCCCCTCCTGCCCTTCCTCTCCGGAGCCTGGCTCTTTGAGACTCCGGCCCCGGCGGCTCCACCTGTCTGACTAGATCTGGGAGCGCCCCGCCCTCCGCCCGCCCCCGCTGCACTGTGCATGGGGTGGAGGGTGGGTCCAGGCCACAGGTCAGGGCCTGGAGGAGCAGGACCCACCAGAATTGAGAAAGCCACGAGTAAGGCATGGGACTCACCACCCACCCACCTCGGATGGCCAGATGAGCTAAGGCTCCAGCTTAGTTTTGAGCCAGAAACCTCTCAGGGCTCCAGCCCAGCCCTAGCCTTGGCCCCAAGAGGATTGTTGGAAACCCACACCCAGCATCCTCTCCTAAATGAGCCATAAATTCTCAGTCTGTCCTGCTTACAATGGGTACCATCACCGTTCTCTCCCGGGGAGGGGCAGAGAGGCCCGTCGCATGTGAGGAGGTGGGTGAGTGGGGGAGGTCTCAGGAATCTTCCCCTCCCTTAGGGAGGGTCCTAATGAGCTAGGCCCTCTCCCCCTCAGAATCTGAAGGAATGTCGGGGGAGGGCACCCTGGGACACAAAAGCCTCGGCCCGGACCCAGGAGAGCCTGGGATGCCAAGGCTGTTCCAGAGGCCCAAGCATTCCCCAGCTGGCCAGGGCAGCGGATGCTCTGCGAGCTGTCTGCGTTCTAGCTCGCCAGCTTCCCTCCGTCCCGAGAGCAAGTCGTGCGGGCGCTAAGGGAAGGACAGGCACCTTCTGACACCTCCACTGAGGTGACACCTGCACGTGCCCCTCACACACTCAACTGGGCACACAACCCACAGGTGCTCCCGCAGCCTCCATGGGGGGACTCCCAACTGCCCCCACCATGGTCAAGCCCCAAGTCCTCCCTCTCCCACAGCTGTCCCCGGCACCAAGGACAGGCTGACCCAGGGCTGGCACACCTATGCACACGCAGGGCCCACACGCCTCCTGCTGGCCTTGGCCACCCTCCTCTGACACATCACCCAAACAGCCTCCATGGACTTTGACATGCAGAGTTTCTGATACTCAGACCCACTCCTAACTCCATTCATACTCGCAACACACCCCAAACACTCACACGGCCGCCTTCCCTGGTCCTGCTAATACTACCATGTGCAAATGCTCACGCTTGCACCCCCGGGGCCCACACGCAGCTTTACTCACACCCGTACGTTGAGTCACAGATAAATGCGGTCACAGACATAAACTCAGACACCCCACTTAGAGATGAATGAACACCAAATCACCCTCACCACACTCAGACACACCTGCCTCCGGTCATGCACACAGATCTCTGCCGGACGACAAGCACCATTCATTCATTCACAATCAGACCTCGCGGGCTGCCTCTTCTGTGGCGGGGCCTACCTGGCAGAGGCCTGTGCTCACACACACAGTTCCTCCCTGACCCACGGGCGCCTGCCAGCTGGTTATCTCTCCCGCTCTCTCCCCGCCACCACCTCGAGTTCACCCCCTCACAAACACTCATGCAGCCTGGAGGTCAGGAGCGGCTCCAGGCTCTGGGAAGGCCCTCTCTCCCTGCTTGAGGAGCGCCGGGTGTGTCCCCGGTAGGGGAGCTCAGGCGGGTGTTAGGCGGGTGCTTCCTTCCTTTAAGATGGATGGAAGGGAAAGGGAGACAGGCGAAGGAGGGGGAGGGGGAGGGAGGAGAGAAGAGCTGGGAGCAAAGGAGAGGGAGGGGAAGAGGCGGAGAGGGCCAAGAGCCCGGACGTGGTGGAAGAAGGCCTAGGTTTAAACAAATGGGGGCCGGGATCGCAGGGAGGCTACCGGTCAGGCCCGGCCCCAGTGAGCTGGGACCTCCCACCCACGGTCCCCGGGAACAGCCTCGCCCACAGGCTGGGCAGGGCAGGGCAGGGCAGGGCCAAGCGGGCAGGGTGCCCGGGCACGTGGTCGGCCCTCCCGTGGAAGGTCCAGACTCACCAGTGGGGGGCCAGGCGGGCAGCAGTGAAGGGCTCGGAGGGAGCAGGGCCAGAGAGAAGTCCCCAGGGCCAGCCTGCCTGCCACTTCCTCATCTGCTGGGCCGACTTTCTGTCACCAGAGGGGGACGGGGCGGGCCGGGCGGGGGGCGCCTGCTGATTGGCCCCGACTCGGCTCGGCCCGAGGGGCGGGCGCAGGGGCGGGCCGCCAGATTCCGGGGCAGGAAGCACGCCCAGCCCGGACTCCCCACCCCTTCCCTCGGCATCGCGCAGCCGGCCTCCAGCGAGTCGCCCTGGGCCGGCCCTGGCCCACCAGAGGTGCACCTGGCTTCTTCCTGACAAGCTCATGCTGGGACCACCGCTGACGGTCCACCAACGCGTGCGACACATCGTCTGTTTGTGGCAGGTCCACCCAGCTTGGGACCCGGCGGAAAGTTCCAGCCCTTTCCTCCAGCGCGCTCCCTGCAGGGGGTGTTGGGGGTGGGGGGGTGGGGTTGGGCGGAAGGCAGCACGTCTGCGCGAGGGGCTGACCTGGGGTAGCCGGGAGGTCTCAGCGGGAGGGAGCAGCTGGGCAAGGAAGCCTTCTCGACCAGCCCATAAACTTGGCTGAGCCCTAGCGTTAGGAACTAAGAGGACTTCGAAGTGGGAGAATACAAGTGGCCTCCGGCAGGAACAGTGAATCACTGGCTAAACTGGCCTTGAAGGTACTGAAAGGAAAAAAAAAAGGAAGGGAGGCCAACTGTGGCTCAATGTAGTAGGGCTTCAAGGCCAACCCGGCCAGTTCGGTTTTATTCTGGAAGCAGAGGAGAAACAGTGAAGATTTCCCGAGGAGACTGCGATCAGGCTTGTATGATCAAATATTGATTGAGCACCTACCATGGGCAAGACTGTGGTAAGTGCTAGTGACACACGGGTGAAGGAGGCAGGTGCTGCTGTCCCGGTGCGGGGTTTACGGGCTGCATGAGTCATGTCACTCTGGCCGCAGGGGCCACGGGCTGATTGAGGCAGACCAGGTGAAAGCTAACAGCCTTTGGAGCTAAGCAGCTTTGGAAATTGATGGGATGGGCGTGGCAGACACTGGAGATGCCCTAAGACAGGGGGGACCGACTCTCTGTGCTTAGCTGTGTCTCCAGCTTCCTGCACTCCCCTCTCAGCTCCACACACTCACCCAATCCACTCAACTGGGGTGAGGACTAAGTTGGAGTGGAATGCACTCCGCAGCTCCAGCAGCTGCGGAGCGGTGCCAAGCATGGAGTGGCCCAATAACTGCTTGTCGGATCAGACGGTGTAAATGTGGACAGAAAGGGAACTCAGAAGAGAGGGTGGTTTGGGAGAAACAATATGCTCATAAATGGTGGAGTGTAGCCATGTAGAAGTTTAGTCTTGGAGGAAAGAGGTCAGAGCCAAACTAGAGCTATGATGCAGCCCATGAGCAGCTACCCTTGAAAGGAAATGGCAGGAGAATTCAAAAGGCTCAAATTTCTTCATGTTAGAACACTAAGGCCTCCCTGAGCTGGCCCCCTGCCTCCCATTCTACCTGTGTTACTCTCCTGTGCTACGCTTTATCTGTTCCCTGAGGATTCTGCATCTTTTTTTTTATCAATTTTTTTAAGATTTTATTTATTTATTTGTCAGAGAGAGAGAGCGCACAAGCAGGCAGAGTGGCAGGCAGAGGCAGAGAGAGAAGCAGGTTCCCCACTGAGCAAGGAGACCGATGTGGGACTCAATCCCAGGATCCTGGGATCATGACCTGAGCTGAAGGCAGCCGCTCAACCGACTGAGCCACCCAGGCGTCCCAGGATTCTGCATCTTTCACACACTCCCACCTCTCCCAGCTTTGTCCCCTGGCTCAATACAAGGTCCACACAGCTCCCCATCCCGGCTCCGTCCTACAGAGATGCAATTATCTGCAACCTCCCCCACTCAAAGTTCCACTCAGCCAGAGGCACGTGTTAGTCCTCTCCGTATCTCTTGCACCTGGCCCACTGGCTGGCTCACCTGATCCTTCATAATGTTTGTAGAGTGAATATTAGAATAAATGAGACTGTGAGAAAGGCCAGAGAGGTCACAGGACCCAAAGTCCGTGGGGAAGACGCTGAGAATTCAGGCTTTCTACTTCCCCGGAAGGTGGCAGTCTCCCTTGAGTCAATAAGTATTTGTTGAAAGCCCAGTGTGTCCCAGGTATAGTCTGGTGGCTTTGGGGCCTGAGTTGAAATCTTCCAGCGAGTACCTGCGTGTCCTTCTGCAAGTTGCCAAACCTCTGTAAGACGGGAACAGCAGAGCCTCCCTCATCGTCGGGAAGAGTGAAGGAGCTGGCCCCGTCTGATGCTTAGCTCTGCTGCTGTGCTCAACACTTCAGGCAGGGCGGGAAGCAACCAGTACGTCAAGAACATCCCACTGCCGACAACCAGGATGTCAGTGTTGCGTGTGGACTCGTTAGCACTGGCTCAGCACATCCTTCCCAAGCGCTTTCCGTGTGCACCCACTGCTCCTAGAGCTCTACTGAGCGGTTCCGGATTCAGTATCCAGCTAGAGGCAAATGAGACACGAACCAAGGAGATGACCAGAGAGGACGTACAGGCCCAGAGGTCAAATGTAGCACAGGCAGGGAACTTCAGCTGTGCATTTATATTCACCTGGGCGCCGGTCCACGTTGACCACATGAATGAATAGGCACTGAGACTCACTTCGCTCAGTTCCTGTCCTAGTCCTGGGAGAAGGCATCTCTGATAGAGATCACCTGGCCCCACGTCCTACCAAATGGCATCTCCACGGCCCTGGGTTTCCTGCAAAGCACTCACAGTCCAGAGGAGGAGACAGATATGGAGGAGAGCAATCGCAGTTAGCATGTGGAGAGTGTTCCCACAGAGATAAACGCAGAGGCTTATGAAAGCACTGGGGAGGGGCACCCTACCCCAGGGTGGGGGGTGAGTTCTTGAAGGCTTCACAGAAAGGACACTATGCTGAACGTTGAACGGCACTTTCTAGAAAGCAGGGAACTGCATTCCAGGCAGAGGGAAGGCTGTGTGTGAAGGCACAGAAGCAAGAGATGTGGCGGGCTGGGGGAGCTCTAGGGAGTTCGGTGTGGCTCCAGCTCAGAGGGCAGAGAGGTCAGGGCAGGAACCATTTTCTACAGAGCCCTGAATGCCACGGTAAGAAGTGTGCATTTTGTTCTGTTGATGTTTTTCAGCTGGGGCTGCACACGATCACCTGGGGAACTTTTTAAGTATCAATGTCTGGCTCTCACCTTCAGATTGATTCTAATGGCTGTTTCTAATGGGAAGAGGCCCGAGCATATTTACGTGCGGTGTGGAAGGAGACAATAGGAGGCAGCATACACACAGAGGGATTAGCCTTTGGCTAAGGAGAGCACCTCACAGACTGACATGTACGGAAGAGAAGGGTCAGTCTGTCAGGGGACTGGGAGAGAAAGAGGTGTCTGGGGCCTGCAGAGAAGCTGGGTGGAAGGTGCAGGCTGATAAACTGGAGAAACCAAAGGGGTCTAAAAACTCACAGGCTTGATAAGGATGAAGGTCAGGTGTTGGGGAGGGGTTGCAGGGGAAGACTTCCCCAATCCAACAGCTAAAATTCCCCCTCCTCCATGGAACCTTCCCAATTGGAAGTGAGGTGACTCCCCCTGGAGTCCCACCCTGTCTGACTCACTGCTCACTCACTGCTCTCTCAGGGGCCCTTCTCCATCCTCATTCCCCAGAAGATAAGCCACTGATGTACTTTCTGCAAGAGTTCAGACTGAAAACCACCATCCATGTGAACGCAACTCTGTTCCCATGATTATCTGAGGCTTTACACATTTCGACAGAAAAATTAAAAGGAACTGGGAACAAAGAAGCAGGAATGGCAATGAGGAACAATTGGGAAAACGGATGGCTGTGTGTGTATGAGCAGGTGGGCGACAGGTGGAGCAGTGGAAAGGACAGAGCATGGGAGCCGTGGGGAATCAGCTAAAAATGACAGGAACTGAGGGTCTAGGCTAACGGACCGCAGGAGTGGCAGGTAGAATGGAAGCAGTCTCCCAGGGGCTGCATCAGGCTTCTCCTTTCCCCATCCTATAGAGGACAATGGGCGCTTTCCACACAGTCGCCATGCAGAGGAGTTGGGGGCTGAGTCTGTGCAGAGGAGTGAAGAGAGGGTGAAGGGGTTGTCACTTAATCATTCTGCATATCCCTGGGTCTTGGCCAGCTAGCTAGTGTCCTCTGCCTAAGGCTGAGACCTCTGCTGAAGGAACGGGAGCTGGAAAGACATCCAGCAGGCAGAAGGGAGAGACCGTGTGCAAACACTCATCACATCTGGCCGTGGGTAGCCAAGGCCTACACACTGTGGGTAGCATGCACTGTTCACTGAATGGAACTAAAGAAACTCTGATGGGGGAAGAGGGCTGTGATAGAACCTGCAGGAAAAAGCTGTGGAGAGAGAAAAAGGGGAGATTTCTGGTTAGGCGACAAACCCGGGGAGGTTATCAAGATGAGGGGAAAGAGAGTTAGCCAGATCTGGAAGATGTGTTGAGAAGGGCCAAAAGGGGAAAAGAGAAAGCGTAGCTTATTATTCAATACTTTCTCTGGCAAGAACGGGGCCCTAAGAGCCGCTTTCCATATATTCTTATGGTTCAGTCCTTTAACTACTATTATCACACTTCATGGATGGAAAGAATTGAATCAGAAAGGGTGATGGAGTTTTCTCAAGGTCATGTGGCAAGTAAGGCAGAAGCAACACCTGTGTTCCAGGGTGAGGAAAAAGTGTGGACAAAGGGATGGAAGGAGGAAAGCACAGCACAGGTACAGGGAATTGCTACACCTGATTCTGCTTGGCCAAACCATAGGCTGAGCAAGAGGTCTTCATAGGTAAGAAGATGAAAAGGTTGGTTGGTCCCAAATCTTTAAGTGGCTTTAATGAAAGAATGAGAAGTTTTGTTTGTATTGGGGCATCCCAAAGAATTTTTAAGAAAGGGGTTGGTGTGATCTCCATTGTTCTTCAAACCTGGAGACAACATATCACCAGGAGGAAAGGAGAGGAAGAGAGCCTGCTCCTGTTGGGAGACGAGCTACAATGCCCAAGTGTGATGCACAGGTACACGTACACGTACGTACACACACACACACACACACACACACACACACACACACAGAGCTGTGACACATGGAAAGCCTGAGAGCATAGAGCAGAGAGAGGACACAGAACTGACAGGAAGGTGGGCATGCTGGATAACTCAGGTGGAGCAGAGTGGAGAAAATGAATGCATTTGGGGACATACATCTGCAGTGTGAAGTAAGATGGCACATTCCACAGGCAGTCTTTTTTTTTTTTTTTTAAAGATTTTATTTATTCATTTGACACAGAGAGAGAGATTACAAGTAGGCAAAGAGGCAGGCAGAGAGAGAGGAGAGAGGAGGAAGCAGGCTCCCTGCTGAGCAGAGAGCCCGATGTGGGCCTGGATCCCAGGACCCTGGGATCATGACCTGAGCCGAAGGCAGCGGCTTTAACCCACTGAGCCACCCAGGCGCCCCACAGGCAGTCTTAAACACAGTTCTGTAAGTTTGGAAGAATGGACAGGACTCGAGGGAAAAAAAAAATCCGAGGATTCTCTGAAATCACATAAAGTGGACCGTGAGAGCTCACTTTCCCAGCCCCTTGCCTCCATTTCCTTTAAGGAATTCCTGCCCCCACTCCACTGACCTGTGAATCATGGTGTTCTTCCCCATTTACCCCAATCCAAGCTCCTAGGAGCCCAGAATCCAAGCCAGAACAATCCAAGTTCCTGCACAAGATGAGCCCTGCTACTACAGAGTGTGGAAACACAGAGACAGAGAACTTCGGACACCCGACCCTGAGCCCACCTGCAGCCGGTCACCCTTCAGTACCCCACCTGAGTAATCCAAATACAGTCGGGCTCCCTTTGTTTTTGGTTAGACTAGTTTAATTGTAATGTGCTATAATCAAAGCTGTCTAATATACCATGATGCAATAAAAAATGAAATTGCTCAGGAGAGAGTAGGGGAAGAGAACAGCAGTTAGCATTTGAGTGCTGACTATACCTCAAGGGCCTTTTTATGCCTTTCTAAGAAGTCTGGACTTTACCCTGTAGAAAATTAACGAGCTACTTAAAGGCTTCACTTTAATTTTAAATATGTTCAGTTGAAGGTACCCTTCTGAGGTCTGGGCTATAATGCCATTTCACAGAGATGGAAACTAAGGTTCTTGGAAGAACTTGCCTCAGGCCACACAATGGATGTGTCCAGATCAGATATAATTGAAGAATGGTCTAGTGTACAGGGAAGGAAGGGTAAAGACCTAACAGGAGTAGGTGACACTGAAAAGGTGGGTTATTCACTAGATGAACAAGGGAACTGGGAGCAGGAAAAAGAGGGCAGACAGTCCAAGTAGAGGGCAGAACCTCTGTCAGCATTGGAGGTGTGACAATAGCACCTGACTCCCGGGTCCTGGCTCCAGCTGAGAGTACTTACAGCTTAGTGGCCGGGACACAACAAGGCCTAAGGGAGTGGTGGTGTGAAGAAAGGCAAGCACAAGCACCGATCTGTGACACCCGGGGAATTCCAACAGCAGCACATGAAGACCTGCGCCCACACCTAGTAAGCGTGGACAAATGAGGAGGGAACTCCTCACAACTGCACAGAGAGAGCTACTCGTGGTGCAGGGCCCCCTTAAGGGAGAGAAATATAGGCAGACTGTGGAACTGAGCCTTCAACTGGTTTGGACAGGAGATACAGTTTAGGAGGGAAGGCAAAGAACATTCCAGGTGAGGGAGCTTGTCATTCGGTCTCAAAGCAAAATGACACGATTTACGAGAACAAACAGGGCTTTAATGGAAGAGTATGGGTGTCAACTAAGTGGGAGAAAAAAAAATTCACAAAACTAGATTCAAAAATGACTTATCACACTAGGTAAACCAATGTAAAAATGCTCTGCTAGGTGCTGAAGAGACACCGCGGGGGGAATGAGATGTGTCTGAAGGATCTCTCAGGAAGCTGAGCTCCTGAGGCTGAGCATGACATCAACATAGACGAGCTGCAGAGGGAGGAAGAAGTTACCTCCTCAGAAAGGGACCGAACGATCATTGGTTTAAGCAACAACTACTGACAGCAGAGTTAGAGACACTACCCTGGGGATAGCGAATATCAAGCTTTGTAAGGCTTGATAATTGTAAGGCACTATTCTGTGTACTTCGTAATGCAGTAATCTATTTAAACATCGAAGCAACCTTATAATATAGCCACTAATATCATCAAGTCCAGGAATGAGGAGACTCAGGCACAGAGGTAAATGAGGTTTCCCAAACCACACAGCTAGTAAGTGGCACAGGATTTGAACCTAGGCAGTCTGAACCTGCTCTTTTAACCAAAATGCTACTTTATTCTATCTCCCTCAAGTCAACTAAATCACATGACTACCAATAGTAGCAGCTAGCATTTATCATGTTTATAATGGGCCAGATGCTATAGTATGCCAGACACACGCATTTCATGCCAAAGATCACCTAGCTCCCAGGTAGATGAACTGCAATTCAAACCCTGACAGTTCAGGGTGCTTGAACTTGGGGGACAATAAAGTACATAAAAGAGGAGGTAACTGACCTTACTTACTTAGAGTGGCACTGAGTTGTGCCTGCACTGGGTTGTCAGAGAGTTTCACAGAGGACTGGCTAGTGGGCTGAATTTTGAAAGACGATTGGGTATTCATTAGACAGAATGATGGGGCAAAATGTTACTTGCAGAGGGAATGGTGGGACTAAAGGAACGGAGGCTAGAAAGTTTGTTCCTTTCAGGAAACTTCAAGCAGCTGGTATGGCTTGGGAACAAAGTGGGTGGCAGGACAACAGAGAACCTAAGTCAGGAGAAGTCCCGGGGCCAGATCAGACAGAATCTTACTTGCCTTTCCAGGAAATTTGAAATGTTTTTCAAACTTTTTCAATAAAGTAAATGTAATGGCAGAAAAGACAGAAATATCCCCCAGGAAATCTGGTGGCTTACTCTAAACCTCTTCAGACTAGTAGGAATGCCTTGAAATCTATTTTCTCCTAATAATGCATACGTGATAATTTTGTGTTCTCTATTTCAATTACTTACCCTCAAGAAAATGAGTGCTCCAGGGTGATTTGATCCTAGGACTTGCAGCAGGCTGGCACACCATCCTGCCAGGTGCGTGGACTCCAGTTTGAGAAACAAGGGGAGGGAACTATCAAAAGGATTTTAATCAGAGGAGCAATGTGATCCGATCAGCAGTTTAGAAAGACCAGGCAGCCATATCAAAGATGGGTCTGAGTGGGAGAGAGGGAGTCTGAACAACACTTTCAGGGAAAGAGGCCCAGGACCTAAAATGCAGGGCAGGATGGATAGATATTAGGGAGCAAGAACAGATAGGATTTGGCACCTGACTGGGTCACGGGGGACTGGGACACAGAGAGGGAAGGGTTTAGGATCAGTTCCATAGACCTGCCTTAGGTCACACCCAGAAAACTAGGAAAAAACAAAACAAAAAACAAACAGGTTCAGAAGGAAGGATGACTGGACTTGAACATTCAGAATCTGAGGTACCTATGGATCCTAGGGGCAGAGAGCTCTGAGCTGAAAATAAAAGTGGTGGTGACAGAGACAGCGGGCAGAGGGACAGAAGGTCAAAAGCTACAGAGAAGGAACAGTCAGAAACACAGGGGCCAAGTGGTGAGAAAGAGATGAGAAGTGGTCAGCACTAGGAAATGCCATGGAGATCAAGTACGAAGAACCCTGAAAAAAATTCTGGATTTAGCCTGTAGGTCAACGTACATCCTTTGGTGATTTCTCTGAACAGTAAACAGGAGTTGACCCAGGGTGGGCATTTGGAAGGGTTCAGCCTCCGTCCTGCCTGGTGCTGGGATCAGCTCACACGGCTCCTATGTCCATAGGGCACAGAGAATACATTGTCCGTAAGGAGGATTATTCTGTACAAGAAGCTGAGACAAAGGGAGAGGTTGTTCCCAGCTGCCTGGGGGAGGCAAGAATGGGGTGGGAAAAGGGACCAGCCTTGCACTAAGGCATTCCTCCAGAATTCAGCTTCCTCCCTGACAGCGGGACAGGACAGGACGGGACAGGTGGGCAATCTATGCCTCCAGCTCAGTCCTCCAGCCAGAACCCATTATGGAGCTGGAAGGAGCACTTGGCTACAACCAATCGATTTGGGCTATTTCACAAGAAAGTACAAGGTTAAGTAAAGTTGGCTAAGTAGGGCAGCAGTAGACCTCAGAAGGGGTAGAGAATGGGGTGACTGGGGTAATGAGTAAAAGGGAGGGTCAACAATGACAGAATTCTAGCCACAGGGCAGAGTGGTCCTAGGCAATGGCTGTCATGCAGATATGGATTAAGTAAGCTTCTGCCTTCAGCAGGATGAACTCTGCGCTGTAGTAAGCTCTCACGGTTTCATAGTGCTGCTTTCTCCATCCTAGGCCTAATCTCCTTCTCCAGGGGCCCCCGAGAATAGGAGAAAGCACAGTCCCCAGGCAAAACTGAGCAGTCAGAAACAGAGGAATACCACCAAAGTAGAGCAAGAGAGCCACCTTTTACAAATCCTATATCTGAACAAGAAGCACATCACGTCCTCTTCTTCAAAGGGAGTGCCATGTATAGTCACTCCTGAGGGAATGGCGGAAACCCATGTGTGAGGGGAGGGAGATACTTTCCACTGAGGCATTTACTGGGTTCTATGGGTCCCAAAGCTGGCGATGCTACACAGGTGTGTGTACTCTAGAGGATGTGGGGGCAGGAGGGGGTCGGAAATGAGAACATGTGTTTCCAGAGTAAAGAATATAGAGATGTGAGCGCCTCCAGAGTAAGGCCTGTTTGCATACGGGCCCAAGATATAGGTGAGGTCCTGCACATGTTCCTGTCAGGACAGGAGGACATTTCCACTCTAGAGGACAAGGAACCCATTTCAAATATTATGGTGGGTATGAAGGTACTATTGGTCTGAGACAACAAAGAAACTTGGGGTTGGTGCCTCTCAATAAGAGGGAATCTTCTGCTGGAATTAAGGATAGCAGTCACCAAAAGCTGCTTCAGGAGTTTTAGAGACGTACAACTTGAACTTTATCCAACACGACAGTTAGCTTAGACACTTCCAGCGGGGAGGGAAAAGGTAAGAACATAAGGAACACTTGAGCGGGCTGACAGAGCAAAAAGGCAGTACTGCTGAAGTGGGGGAAAGGTCTGGCATTGCCTCAGAGCTGAAATCAGGACGCCCCCACGCTGCCGCATGCTATGACCACGGGACTCTGCAGATCCCATCTCTTGTCTTGACGGAGCAGGAAGGGATGTGACATCGGGGACCACTTTCCCAGTCCTTTGCTGCCACAGCCTGGCAGAATTCTGCCCAGCGCAAAACAAATGCCAAAGCACCACTGTGTGACAGAAGAGAACAGACAAAAAGGCAGGCGGCAGGTATGACCAAGCCATCCTCATACTGCTCAGGATTTTTACATCAAAGCTAATTAAAGCTAAGAAAACATTTTATGGAGAACAAATTAGAATTCAACTCTGAAAGTCTCTGACATATGGTCTCTGACATAGCTCTCTCATAAATGGCTGTCCGCTAACCCTGACATGGTGGCCATCAATTTAGATAACTTTATTCAGAGAAACCCTTTGGTCTTCTCCTGACTCAGACCCTGCCCCTGCCTGCAAAGGCACTCCCAGAAAGGCAGCTTTGGCAGCAGACCCAACTCAACACTGCTCTTCAGCTTGATGCAAAGCAGGCAAAGGTCCTGGTGGCTGTCCCCACCCACCAGCAATCTGGCTCTCAGTTGAGTTTCAGGGGACTGGAGGAAAGCCATCCTGGCTGGAGTCCAGGCACTACACACTATTATGAGGACAACTAAACCCTGAAGAAAGATGGTGCAAAGTGTAATTCTCCTCTCCCTCTAAAATAAGAAAAGTGAGTCCAGGAAGAAGGGGCTTCTTCACATGCTAAGAAAATCCCTTTCTCACACAGTCCTACCTGGCAGAGCCCCTTCATGGGAAGCCCCTACCCACTGGACCTGCCATCTTCTTTCCTGTGTATGGAGTGAGGTAAAGGGTAGGCAACTTTGTGACTATTGCCCGGAGAAGAGCTGAACCAGCTTCTTAGAAGAAAGGAGGAGGAGAGCAGGCCCATTCACCACCAGAGCTGTGGGTGGACTGTTTGACCCAGCCCAGAAGGCTCACTGCGCGCAGCCTGGAAGATAGCCAGGATGGAACCTGGGCAGGGCAGCCTGGAGCCAGCATGCCCCTAAGGACACACCAAGGCTACAACAGTTTCTGGCTGCACAAAGCAAGCACACGCTTTCAAAAAGAATGGGGCAGCCCGTGACCTTGGGTCCGTCGCTCACCACTGATGTGAAGCAGTGTCAGATCCCGCTAAGTTCGGGATCCAGGACTGAGGGCAGTGGGGAGAAGTGGCAGTAGAAACTATCATTTATTGAATACCCATCACTTCAGAGACTGTACTAAGTGTTTTACATTCATTTTCTCATTTTAATCCTCACAAAAACCCTATGAGGTAGGTATCATTGCCATTTACAAACAAGAAAACAGGCGGAGAA
Organism: Ailurus styani; assembly: GCA_002007465.1. Taxonomy (NCBI): domain Eukaryota; kingdom Metazoa; phylum Chordata; class Mammalia; order Carnivora; family Ailuridae; genus Ailurus; species Ailurus styani. Next base: position 4,878,917 of record LNAC01000063.1, on the reverse strand, counting down.
AAACTAGGTCACTTGCCCAAGGTCACTCAGATAGTCAGTGGTAGAGCTGGGATCTGTCTGGTGTCGAAAGCCCATCCATGTTCTCTTTATTATATCCATCTAGTTCAGCTTTGGGCCGAAGGCAATCTCGCTGCCAACTCCACAAGGGGCACCTGGGAGTGGAGGCTGCCGGCCAGACTCACCGCTGGTAGGGATGCATTGAAGCTGACTTGATGTTGGTTTTTATTCCACTTGGCATTTTCCCTAAAAGAAACATGAGTAAAGACACTTGCAGCATGGTAAGACTTTCATAATAAATCAGAGAGGTGGTCTGCCAGGTTCCCTTCTGCCACCCCTTCGCTCTATCATCTCAGAACCCCTGTGGCCTCTGACCCTGGGTAGTAAAGATCAGAGGTGTAGCTCTTGACCAGCCCTTTCCCTGAAGGTGTCTGGAAGGAAAGGGCTGATAGTAGGAGGGGTCGAAACACACCCAGCAGTCTCCTGCTCAGCTACTCCCAGAAAAAGCTAGTCCCCATTTAATGCCACAGGTAAAAAAAAAACAAAACATGTTTTCTCTTATTACAACTGTTCTTTTTCCTGGACAGCTTTGAAAAAAACAAAAAAACAACAACCTCTTCTAGCTACATACAACTGAACTCCTCCAGACCATTCTTGTACTATTCCCGGTAAGCAGGAGAGACGGGCTACAGAGAAGAGTACAAGGAGCTTGCCTCTTTGTCAATTCCCAGTGTACCTACTGAACGGTCTTAAGACTGTTGATCTTTCTACGACAAGACCCTGACAGCACACCTAGTATCCAGAGTAAATGCGACAGAACAGTAGTGGAGACAGAGCTCTAAGATGGGGGTGGGAGGCGCAGTTTCTGCTGTTCGAAGTACTTCCTTTCTCTGGTGCCTGCTACAGAGTCTCAAAGGACATTTTTACTCCTAAAAAACTGTTTTCTGGGGCGCCTGGGTGGCTCAGTGGGTTAAAGCCTCTGCCTTTGGCTCAGGTCATGATCTCAGGGTCCTGGGATCGAGGCCCGCATCGGGCTCCCTGCTCAGCGGGGAGCCTGCTTCCTCCTCTCTCTCTCTGCCCGCCTCTCAGCCTACTTGTGATCTGATCTCTCTGTGTCAAATAAATAAATAAAATCTTTTAAAAAAAAAAAACTGTTTTCTGAGCCACGGTCCAAGAAGAAAAGGAGAAAATCCAGCTCTGGGATGTTGGAGGCTCAGGCCATGCAGCTTATTCCTACTTCCATTCGCAAGGTCTGCTACCATGTCATTCCCTGCCCCCTTACCTGTTTGACCTGCTTGAGCCATCTGCACCCCACTGAGCATCGGCTGCTGCTGGCTTGGAGCTCCTGCCATCTGCACCTGCTGCAGTCCTGAGGCTCCTGCAAGGATGGTCCCAGCTCCGGGCTGGCCCGGCTGGCCAGGACCACTGCTGCCTGAGGGTCTCCAGTTAGAAAGCCCCTTCCCAAAGGCCACGGCGGCTACTAAGGCATTGGTGTCTGCAGGGTTAAAGGTCTGCTTGTTTGGCCGGAGACCTGAAGAAAAAGGTGAAGTGAGGAGGCTGAGGTGCAGCTCTGACCCTGGACTGAACTTAGTGGCAGGAAGACCAGGCTGAGCCCCGGGGCTCAGAGCACCGGGGCTCAGCAGCATCCACACTCACCGGCAGCCCGGAGGGAGAGCCCCCAAAGATCCCCATGGCTATCTCAGAATTCCCCCCTCTCATTTTGCCCGCTTCCTCCACCTGCTCCAGGGCTAACCCTAAGTACACACGGCAAACAGAACCGACATGTCCCTTTCCCAAGCAGTTGGGTCTTCCGTCGTCACTCCACCACCACCAAAACCACCACTCCTATTCCAACGAGTTTCTCCCTCTTTTCCTTCACCATTTCGCCACCCATCCCTCCGTACCTCCACTCTCTGATTCCCGCTCCTCTTTGCTGATTTTCTCCAGAAGGTTTGAGCACGTTTTATTTAAGCTCTGGATCTGCTTCTGTAACACACACACATTTGTGCAGAGATCAGGGCAAACAAGAAATGAGTGTGAAGTTTCTTTCTTGTGCTCTTCCAGGGCCAACTTATGGGTAACCAACTGTGTATTCCCACCAGACAGAGATGCTAATGCCAAGCTTCTATGATGGGATGGGGGAAGGGGAATGGAGAATGGAGGATGGGAGATGGGGCAGCCATCCAACCTGAGCTGCATCAGCACCAATTCGGGCCGCATCTGTGGTTAGTTGCTTTTCTTGTTCTTCGACCTCAGGGTCAGGCTTGGTTCTCAGATGGTCAGGGACCACCTCATGGCTGAAAACAGGCACTCGTCCTTCAGTCTGCCGCTGTAACACACAGATTTTATTGATCCTCCTATGCAATTCAAGTAGATTAAGTCTGGCCTGATATATACAGTTCCTTCCAGAGGTAAACGGGGAAAACACCACCTGACACTTATGATATCCAGCTTCCAAGGACACTACTGCCCTTACTCCCTGCTTCATTTCTGTCTCCTCACACTTCTATTTCTACCGGAGCTAGGGGCAAGTTTCTCTTTGCTACATTTGAATAAAATACCAAAATAGACAAACTCACGAAAGAACATACTTCTTGCTCAAGATAGGTATTGGAGGAGAAAGGTCTTTGCCTTAGTGACACAGGCCTCAGGTTTATTTGACACTATTTGGGAGTGGTTCCCTAACTCCAGAAGGAAAAAAGGCAAGGTCTCCAAATGCAGCCCTTGCTTTCTACCACCACGTGCTACGCATTCAGAACTTCTAAAATAACCCAGCAACAATTGTGCTCCCTCACCTAAGAATTTAATTTCCCATGTCATACCCCTCTCCTCCTCTTACCATGAGATCTTCATCACGGTCTGGGGACAGCACCAGAGGGATGATGACCTGGTTACGGAACAGTGGTGTCTTTTCATGCTTCAAGACCTTGTTCAAAGTGTTCAGCTGTCCAGAGAGCAAGGCAAAGCTGTCCAGGACAGAGGGCCTGGCGGTGATAAGAAGGTGTCAGAATGTTCTCAGTAAAGTAGCCCTGAAGGGGTCCTTCAGACTAGGAATACTCAGGCTCACCCCAGAAGGACTCCTAGCACTCCAGCTGGACTGGGCAGAAACCAGACTGGCTCCCAGCGATTATGGAGTTAGGAAAGAGGGACACAGTTTCAGTTTCTGACACAGGTGGAAAAATAAGGCAGTTCATTCTTTGAATGGGGTGAGGACCAGTGGCAAAATAAGAACCATAGCTATACCTATCACTAAACATTCAGAAACTGGGTAAACACTTCCTTTCAGGACTGAAAATAGGATCCACACTTCCAGAGTAGGTCGGATCCAGGATGAACACTGGATTCTTACTGTAGTGGGAGGACCCACTGAGGGAATACCTCTTCCCAGAGACGCCAAAGGGTGAGAACTTAGGTTGGGAAACTGGCCATTTCTTTACTTCCTTGCCATGATGGTCCTAGACAAACTTCACTTGTTAAACATTGGGAAACCCAGCTCTTTCCAAATCAAAAAATGTTTGCCAAGTGCTAAGTTGTGACATCATTGGAGATGTCCTATCCACCAGGAGACCTGCCCCTCTCCACACACACACCCATGGAGCCCTCCTCAGCTTGCCCTGGCAACCCTTACCAGGTCAGCCGGTCATACTCGTTCTCCAACTTGTAAATGAAACTCCCCAGTGAGTTCTTCAGATCAGCCACTTGACTCAGCAGTGCATCTAATGATGCCTCAAGCTGCTTCTCCTCCCTCTGCACCAATTGGAACAGGATGGTTACCCAGATAGCCGTGAGTATGACACATACAGAAGGCTGAAAAGCCAGGATGACAGTATGCAAAACTAGTCAAGTAACACAGGATCTCCCTGGCACAGGAGAGACAGACTGTTTTCTATCTTTGGTATTTGGGTTACAGACAGCATCGACTCTTACACCTTTCAATCCATTCACCTGACCTTGATTCCTCCTTTCTCTCATTATCTCCTAATTCATGTCTGGCTTTTCTATGCATTGAAAACACTCTATACTCACTCACTGAGACATTTTCACCAGACATAATGCCTGGGCTTTATTATCTTTTGTGCACCTCTGCAGCACATGTATTTCAGCTTCTTCTGTACTAGAACCTGTCTTGTGAGCCTGGCAGTTCTTGCCAACAACAATCTCTGGGAAAACCTACCCACACCAGGCTTGTACCACCACTGCTCCCCACTCTCCCCGACTCTTCCTTTGCCCTCAGCATTTCATGTTTTCAGATTTCTTCTTGCTGAGTTAATCAGCACTCATTTTATATCTGTGCCAATATTCCTGTGTCCCTTTCACAAGCAAAGTCAACTTATAAACATTTACTGACAGACAACCAGGTGCAAGAAAGTAAGTGGCAAGTGACAAACAAAACAAAACAAAAAGGCACAAGCACCAGAGAAAAGTTTTAAATGCTGGGGTGTCTACAAGCATTTCCCTTCCATCTGTAGTCTCCAATTTTATTTCATTTCCTCATCCTTAACAACTAACGGGCTCAGGCTGGGAAGAATGATGCAAAATCGTCTTGCAAACTCACCAATGTGTATGACATCAGCCTTAATCCTGGGTTCCACCCACAGCCTCAGATTATAATTAGCTCAGCTTTCGGCCACCCTCCCCACCACCACCTTGCCAATTCCTTCACCCTCCCCCCACCCGGCTTCTCTGCAATTCCAGATCCCTTACGTCTGCATCCAACAGCGTCCATCCAACAGCCTAGGCAGGGGCCTGAACCAACCCGCCACTTCCTTGATACGTCTTCCTAGGACTGCATTTCAACCTTCCCAGATTACAGCACTCTGATCCCTTCGTGCACCCCAGCAAGTCCGCGGGGCCTCCTTACTCGCGACTCCGCTACAGTCTCCTGCCGGATGGGCCCCACCCCCACCTCTCCAGTCGGCCGCGCCTCCCCATCCCGCGGGCCCGTACCCGTCAGCTCCGGGGTCTGCCCTCTCCTCTCGACCCCAACGCCTCGCTCTCCTCGGCCAGCCCACTCTCAGTCCTGTTACCTGACGCTAGCTAGCTAGCGGTCAACAGCCCCAACCCCGCTCTCACCTGCATTGCGGTGGCAGCGGCGGCGCCAACGACTTCCCCTTCCGGTTTCCTAGTCAGCGAGCCACTCTGAGAGGGCTTCGTCCACCAATCAGAAACCTCGGAACTCGGCCCTCCCACTTACTTCCGGCTCCTGCGGAGTTCCAGTAGCCGGGTCAGGGGTCACCAGCGGAGCATCTTCTCTGGCCCGGGCCGGCGCGGGAGGGCTGTGTGATGGCCTCGGAGCGCTCGGAGCCGGAGGTGAGGGGCGGGCGGGCGCAACGCTGGGCGCTGGGCTCCGAGCTCCGACGGGGAGGGTCCGGCAGCCCGGCGCGGCGGCGGCCTCCTCCCGGTCTGGGGGCGGCCGGACCCGACTTTCCTGGGCAGATATCAGCCCAGCCCCAAAGGCCCGACAATTGAATCTCCACCCCGCGACCCGCGGTTTCCTCGGGGGGAGGGGGTAGAGCAAAAATCCACTGCTTTTTGTTTATTGAAATTTCAGACACGTCGCCGACTCTAGGGCTCTCGGATTCTTCGGTCTTAATAACGATACTAACAAAACCTGTGGTTTTGATTTTCTGCTGCAGTTACCGTGGGCAGTACGGCAATAGACCTAATTTGCTGGTTTATGCATTTCTCCAAATATTGGAATGCCATAAACAGCATGAATTAATTTAGTTGTAGCGCTCATGCACTTGGGGAGCAGCTTTGGTTTCGTGAAAAAACATTTGACTCGGAGTGAAACCCCGTCCCAATATTGGCTCTGCTGTTTAGCTATCTGTGCAACTTTAGGCAAGTCTTGACTATCTGGATTCTGTTTCCTTCTTTATACAATACCTGTCTTGCGGTGTGTTATGAGGACCTTGTGTATTAAACCAGAAAATGTGTATGAGGCATCCATTAGGTGCTAATGCAAGGAACTTATACCTACATGATGTTATTCAAACTTGAGCAAGGAAGGGAAGGTGGCAGTATCCTTTCTCATTTACAGATAAGGAAACTGAAAAGTGAAGGAGGTTAAGTACCATACCCAAGTGCTGCTACTGAACTGGGGAGTAGCAGAGTTTTGAAGTTAGAAGATCTGAGCATAAAATCTATCAGATTTGGAAAGAACAACATCACTAGAAGAGGTGCCCAGTGTTCTAAGAGAATATATAGTAGATGGGAAAGGTGATGTATATAATGACATAGTTGTCATTACTTGTTGAACGCTTACTGCATGCTGAGCACCATCCTCGGCAGTTTACCAATATCAGTTCGTGCTCTCCCTAGACACTTTTATCATCTCCATCTTTCAGTTGGGGAAATTGAGGCGCAGAGCTCACCAGAGTAACATGGTTACACAGCTAGTAAGTAGTAGAGCCAGGACTCCCAAACAGGTGGCCTGGCTCCAGATCTTATGTTTTTAACCATTGTGATTATAGTATAATCACAGTGGTTAAAAACACAAGATGGTAAATCTCCAGTTTGTTGGGATTTGATGTGATGAAACCCAAGATTAAGTAGGAAACCTTGTGCTGTTTAAAAGAGTCAAATGGGATGCCTGGGTGGCTCAGTCAGTTGAGCTCTTGGTTTCAGCCCAGGTCATGATCTCGAGGTCCTGAGATCGAGTCCCACTGTGGGAGGGAGTCTGCTTGAGATTCTCTCTCCCTCTTCCCCTTACCCCCTCAAATAAATAAATAAATCTTTAGGAAGAAAGAATTAGACACGTTCAACAGGAATGGTGGAATAGCCCATGCATCGGAATATCAATATTGAGAAAGACTGAAAGAATTTGAAGTACATCTCCTTAAGGATTAAGATGAGAGGAAACAGGGGGATGTTGTAGGGAAATACAACATACCTTTGAGGCAGATAATCTAAAAGAGCATTGTCCAGGGGCACCTGGTGACTCAGTCAGTTAAGCATCTGACTTCTGATTTTGGCTCAGGTCATGATGTCAGGGTCCAGGTCATGATGTCAGGGTCGTGAGATCAGCCCCATGTCAGGCTCTGCATTCAGCGGGGCGTCTGCTTAAGATTCATTCTCTACCTCTCTCTCTGCTCCTCTCCCCCAATAAATAAATAAATCTTTAAAGAAAAATAAAATAGCACTGTCCAGTAGAAATCTAACGTAAGCCATATGTGTAAATTTTCTCGTAGCCATGTTTAAAATGGTAAGAAGAAGCAAATGAAATCAACTCTAGTAATGTATTTTATTTAACTTTATATTTGCAAAATATTATTGTTTCAACATGTGATAAAATTATGAGATATTTATCATTCTTTTTTGTGCTAAATTTTTAAAAACCCAGCATGTATTTTACACTAAACAGTATATCTCATTTCAGACTGTTGAACTAGCAACATTTCAGGTTCTCAGCCCCATTTGGTAGTGGCTACCATATTGATCAGTGCAGATCTGTAGTAACTTGGAGTGAAGACACATACCTGTGGGAGTCTCATTCAGCCAAAAGTTAAGCATGTGTTAAGTTCTTGATTTGCATTTCTGAAAATTTTATTTCTGAAAGTAAGGGGAGTGAAGAGTTCTGCCCCGGGCAGAAAAGTGACTGACTTCTAGAGGTTGTTACAATCCCAAGAGAAAAAAATTGGGTATAGTCAGATTTAAGAAGTCATTCATTCATGAAATACTTAAAATACTTTATGAGTGCTACTGTGGACTCAGAATTGCGCTAAGTATCAGGGTGGATGCCAAGCAGTGTAAGACAGACATGTCCCCTATTTTAATGGAGTAAACAAACATTGAATTATAATGAAGGCTGCAAAGGAAAACTACAGAGTGAATGAGTGTTTTTTTTTAAAGATTTTATTTATTTATTTATTTGACACAGAGAGAGAGATTACAAGTAGGCAGAGAGGCAGGCAGAGAGAGAGGAGAGAGGAGGAAGCAGGCTCCCTGCCGAGCAGAGAGCCCGATGCGGGCCTCGATCCCAGGACCCTGAGATCATGACCTGAGTTGAAGGCAGAGGCTTTAACCCACTGAGCCACCCAGGCGCCCTGAATGAGTGTTTAAAAGGGGTTCTTAACCGACTCTGTTAAGTAATGTGAGGGGAGGGGTGGGTTGAGATGCCCTTTCAAAGAAATGACATTTCAGCCTGAAGACTGAGTAGAAGTTGGCCTTGAGCAGAGGCGATGGTGAAAATCCTGGGGTGAGAAGGATCTAGAGCCTTCAGAGAACAGAAAAAGCAGCTGCTCATGTGGGTGCAATGTGACAATGAGAACAGCTAACACTGAGAATAGCTGACACTTCAGGAGTGCTTACTGAGTATCACTTAATCCCTGTAAAATCTCCGTGAAATAGGCATTGTTATTTTCCCGATGTTACAGATGAGGAAACTAAGGCACAAAGAGTTTAAGTAACTTCACCACCAAGGCCTTACCCTAATAAGCAGTAGCAGAACCAGTGTTTAAAAGGTCCTAGGTGCTCTAACTCAGTGGGGTTGGGGAAGGATGAGAAGAAGAGTGAGGTTGAGCCCAAGCTAGAGGTTCAGGACTTTGGCATACACACAGTAGTAAGGAGCCTTCAGACAGTTCTAGGGAGGAAAGTGGCTAAATTACTTCATGGGATTCTGTTAACAGAAAACAGCATGAGGGTTGGAAAAGTCTTCAAAGATTATTTATACCTTAACCACAAACGGACAGGTGCAGAGAAATAAACAAAACAAATTGAGATAGGCAATGTTTCCTTCATCCTGGTATACATGGTATGCAGCACGGTGCCTAATAATATATTATCCATCTTGTTATACATGGTATGTAGGCCTCAATAAATGTTCCAAAGAATGCTAGGCTTCTTCTGTCATTGTTTGGATTCTCATGTTTAATTGCAACAACATCCTTATGAAGTAGATATTCTCACCTACATGTTATCAATGAAGACACTGAGGCTTGAAAAAATTAAGTAATTTGTCCAACCTCACATAGATACCAAGTAGTAGAACCAGATTTGAATCCTGGTCTCTGGCTCCAGAACCCTGCTTTCTCTTTGCCAGATTATTCCAGGAGTAATGCACATCAGACTCGGGGATTAAACAGGGAACTGAAGCTCCATGTGAGTGGGTATGCTGGGAGAGCACAACTATTTCAGAGATTGTCAGACATTTAGAGTGGAAGAATCCCTTGGGGAGCATGTTAAATTTAGGTTCCTGAGTCCTGTCAACTCGAATTCAGTTGGTCTGGGTCGTGCCCAGGAATCTGCATTTTAAAGATTTTATTTATTTATTTGACACAGAGAGAGAGAGAGATCACAAGCAGGCAGAGAGAGAGGAGGAAGCAGGCTCCGTGCTGAGCAGAGAGCCTGATGCAGGACTCGATCCCAGGACCCTGAGATCATGACCTGAGCCAAAGGCAGAGGCTTAACCCACTGAGCCACCCAGGTGCCCCAGGAATCTGCATTTTATTAAGCACCTCAGACCATTCTGATGCACCTGGTCCTTGGATCACACTTCGAAAACTACTGTTCTAGCTGCTTAAATTAGTTCTTAAGTTTTCTGGTTCTGATCAATTATATCTTGAATATGAGGAACTCTTCGAGATGATGGTTTGAACACATAGTTGTTGACTTTGAAGAATCGTGGATGAGGGAGAATATTGTGAGAAAGCTCACGTTGAGCAAACGTGCCTGGTTTCAAGAGGTGGATTCTGTAAGAACTGGTTGACGAACTAGGTGGGCTTCAGCTTGGCCTTGGGCAGTCAGTCCATCGTTCAAAATAACTTTTTAAGACCAGGTGGAGAAATTGAAGCTATACAGTAGTGGAATTAAGCAGCCTACTAATTACTACAAATCTAAAGAACATTTCTAATACCACAGCCCCCAAATGTGTCCTCTGTCTGGTTTATTCCCCCCTTTCTCTCTTCACCTAGCAAACCCTGCTCAACCTTCAGTGTCACTTTCTCCTAAGATCTAGCCTGGGTCAGGTTACTTTGTTGTACGCTGCCATAGAACCACATTCTTCTCCTTTGGTGCACTTACTCAGTTTGTAATAATACAGTAATTAGAGTGATTATCTGATTAATTCTTTTTCTCCATTGTAGGGTAAATTTTGTGAGAACAGAAAATGCCAATTTTTGCTTCCCATGGTATCCTTAGGACCTAGCCTGGTGCTAGCATGTAGCTGGCTCTCCATAAATTTGTTGACCAATGAATGAATGCACACTCACCTTGTCTTTGTCCTCTTTGGACCAGGTTGAGGACTTGATGGCATCGTGATCAAATTAGCAGGGAAATTAAGCTAGAAAGAGATTTGCTAGAGGGCAAAACAGCACTCTGAGCCTCACAATAGAATAAGAGACTGAATTTATCCAATGTAACAGGACTAATTGAATAACTGTATGTCTCCCAAAAAGTCTGCATGAGGACAGAAAGGAGGATGTGTCTTAATAGCAACGCAAGTGAGAAAGTCATGAAGGTTCCCTGCGCCAACAGGAATGGTAAAGCTTCCAAACAGAATTTAGGAGACTCTGAATCTGTGACCACAGCTGGGTATTGTGTTCCATTCTGGCCCCCACATTTTAAGTTGAAAAAGAGACCAGCCAGTGTTCATAGGCATATCATCTAAGATATAAAATAGTGAAGAAACTGGAGACCATGCCATTTGAGATATACTTAAAGAATTTGGGAGACATTTACTATGGAGAAGCAGAGACTCAGGACTACCCTCAGATGTTTGATAGATTCTCCTTTGGCAGAGGGTCAGACTTTCCCTGTGGGACCTTAGGAGGTAAAACCAAAAGTGGTTTAGGTGTTTTCAAGAAAACAGATCTCAAGGATGGGTCAGGATTATATCCAGAAGACATTTTGGCTCCATGTGAGGAAGCACCCAACTATGCCGGGTAGCTGGAGAAGAGCAAAAAAGCTGGTGAATGGCTGTGTGGGACTCCTTCCAGACTTAAAGAAGCACCTTTGCGATCAATTACTTGTTTTTGCTTGTTACGCTAATATGTGCACTTGTCCTTTTACATGCTGTTAGGGTAGGTGATCATATTTTATAGAGGAGGAAACTAAAGCTCAAGCCCAGAGACTCAGCTGTCAAAGCACACTTGCTTTCAAAACAAATCTGTTAGAACCCACACCAGCACCGCCTCCCCAGATTCCAAGAATAGTTAAAAAAAAAAGAAAGGAGAGATTATTTAAAAAGCACATATTAGTGAAAACCTGATAAAAATAACTTTCATGGAAGCAAAGGAAAAACCCAAACAATAAAATAGGCTAGTTTTTCCATAAAGTAGATGAGGAAGGACTGGAACTCTTGTAAAACAAAGAGCAGATGTTGATAACAGTGAAAAATTAGGCATCCCTGATAAGAAGTTCAGAACATAGCTTGAAACAGAGAAGAGAATAAGTAAAGCTTGTGAGACCAATTTCCCTCATTTATGCATTCATTCAACAAATATTTGAACACCTAGTGTGTCTTGGAACTGTGCTAGTTGCTAGGGATACAGCAAAGAACAATGTATAGACAGAGTTTCTACCTCCCTGGAGCTTCCAGACTTGTAGGGGAAAGAGACATTATGAAATACACAAATTCTTCATTATAAACTGGTGGGTGCTGTGAAGAAGAGTTATAGACTACTTTGTGAATGCCTGATGGAATCATAAAAAGATCATTCATTAAACCCAGAATTGCCAAGATTTTAGTCCTAGAAGATGGAGTGAGCAAGTGTCCCAGTTGTTCTTACGGTTCTGACCCATGGACATGTGTTCTCCCGTGTTTAACCCAGCTCAGATGTGACCCAAACTCTCTTTGGTGTTTCCTTGCATACCTGAAACAGGCTGTTGTTTCGGGGCGGGGGGGGGCAGGGGGGAGGAAGTCTTTACTAACTACCAAAAAAGAACGAGAGGAAAATAGTACCAAGATTAGTGTTAAGATTATCTCACCTTGGGGCGCCTGGGTGGCACAGTCGTTAAGCGTCTGCCTTTGGCTCAGGTCATGATCCCAGGGTCCTGGGATTGAGCTCTGCACCGTGCTCCCTGCTCGGCGGGAAGCCTGCTTCTCCCTCTCTCACTCCCCCTGCTTGTGTGTCCCTCTCTCACTGTGTTTCTGTCAAATAAATAAATAAAATCTTTTAAAAAAAGAGAGAGAGAGGGCGCCTGGGTGGCTCAGTGGGTTAAAGCCGCTGCCTTCGGCTCAGGTCATGATCCCAGGGTCCTGGGATCGAGGCCCACATCAGGCTCTCTGCTCAGCAGGGAGCCTGCTTCCTCCTCTCTCCTCTCTGCCTGCCTCTGCCTACTTGTAATCTCTCTCTCTGTGTCAAATGAATAAATAAAATCTTTAAAAAAAAAAAAGAGAGAGGGAGAGAGAGATTATCTCACCTTTAGAAGAGTTGTACTGATCATTAGTTTTAATTTTTTTTCTTTAAGCTCCACACCCATTGTGGAGCCCAACACGGGGCTTGAACTCACAACCCTGAGATCAAGACCTGAGTTGAGATCAAGAGTTGGACACTTAACCAACTGAGCCACCCAGGTGCCCCCTGATTATTAGTTTTAAACATTAACTTTGCTTTGCTTAGAACATATGGTGAATTCACTTATTCAGCAAAAATCACATGGTGCATCTGATGTGCTAGGCACTGCTGTAGGCTCTGAGGATAGAGTGATAAACAGGACTGCTGAATTCGGGTATCCTTCCTATTCTGATATCACTCTGAACCCCAGCCCATCATTTTGTAGATAACCTTGGCTGGGATCCAGCATCAGCAGTTAGATAAGAGTGGGCACCCATCTCACACCCACACCAGCTCAGGCAGTCCTGAGAGTGAGCATGACTAGTTTATGAGAGCAGCCCCCCCTGAGACCAAGGGCCCGGCAGAGGGCAAGTAACTGCTGCATTTCCCTTCTTTGCCAGTAAATCCCTTTTCTGTTTCTAGCATCTTGGCAGTGAGGGTGTACAATCTAATAGGACCTTTTGAGGGAATGATGGTTAGAAGTGATGGTAAACACCTGTATCTGATTTTTTTAGTTAACTTGGGAATCATTCTACAGCTTACTGGTTTCCAGTGCTATCTTAGCCATCCTTGACCCCTTTTTGTCGCTTTCCAATTAATCACCAGTTTTTGTCTTCTTCCAAAGATCCCTTAAAATGGCAGCTAAACTCACTTGTGACTGTGGTGTGTGTGTGTGTGTGTGTGTGTGTGTGTGTGTGTAAAACCTGGCTTTACATTCTGGTACAACTGCTGTCTCATGGGGGGCCAGTCTCAGTTTACAGAATGGCTGCTTTGAGTAGCTCTGGTCTAGGCTACTGTCATCTCCCCTGGTCGTTACAGGATCTTTCTCAATCACGTGGTAGCCAGAGGGAATTTTTTTTAATGCAAGTATAATGTTACTGCTCTGCTGAAAAAAAGTTCAGTAGCTGGCCATAACTCTGGTGATAAAATCCAAAATCCTGGCCAGCATCTGCCTGAGCCCAGTGTGGGGAAACAGTATAATAGAGAGTTGTGTGATTTCTAGGTTAGTGTAGAGACCTAATGCAAAATAATATTGAATCACATCATATCACTGTTTTAATTTTTATCTTTCTGATTATGCCAGAGCATCCTTTCTGCCTGTAGAGACCCATCACATTCCTTTTTTTTTTTTTTTTTTTGAAGATTTTAGGGCTGCCTGGGTGGCTCAGTCAGTTAAGTGTCTGCCTTTGGCTCAGGTCATGATCGCAGGGTCGTGGGACCTAGTTCCCCACTGGGCTTCTCGCTCAGTGGGGAATCTGCTTCTCCCTCTGACGGCCACTCCCCCTGCTTGTGCTCTCTCTCTGACGAATAAATAAATAAAATCTTAAAAAAAAAAAAAAGACTTTGAGAGCGAGAAAGAGAGAATGAGGTGAGGGCAGAGAGGGAGAAGCAGACTCGCCCCTGAGCAGGGAGCCCAACATGTGGGGTTCTATCCCAGGACCCTGAGACCATGACCTGAGCTGAAGGCAGATGCTTAACCCACTGAGCCACCCAGGCACCTCTGTAATAGTTAATTTTTATCATGTTCTTTCTTAGTGCAAGGGACGGTGCTGAGCACTTCACGTACCTGATTTCACTTAACCCACTTAACAATACTAGATCGGTATTAGGATTAGATCCATTTTACATACAAGGGCACTGAAGCTTGAGGAGGTTAATTACCCTTTCCCCAACATCACAGGCAACTAAGAGGCCAAATAAGGATTCATGCCAGTCTGTCTGAGTCTGAAGTTCTTGCACTTAGCCTCTCCAGGGGGCTGTTAGATATATTACAGGTGTCAAGGAATGGGAGTGCCTTCCCTCTTCTTACCTCTGCTCTCACCCATGCCACGTCCCAGAGGCTGTTTCTGCATCTTTTGCTGCATGCCTCCTGTCCTGGAGAAGAAACGCTTTTTTCATCGTTAGTCCTCTCATCTCAGCTCTCCATGCTCCTCTCTGTCCCCAGGCACCCTTCCTTAGTGTTTTTCAAGCTTTTTCTATTTCTTCTCCCCATTTCCCCATTTAGGAGGAAAAAAAACCTTCCCTTCCTTTCCATACCACATTTGTTACACAAGCAGTCACTGGCCTCTGTTCATTTCTCTTCTACCACTGTCTTCAGTGCGTGCAGTCTGGCATCTTCCCCTCCCCCAGCAGGGACCCACCCAGGGCGAGCACTTTGCAATTTGTCTAAACCGGGAGGACAGTAATCTTTTCATCCGAGGCTAGAGTAAGGGGATAAAGGAATTTCAGATAAACCTTGCTCAGGAAGAAAGGTTGGGGGAGTACAGACCAGTGGACCCTTGTTTTCTGCCTAGACAGTTGGTGAGTTTATCTGCCGGAACCCCAGGGGTTGAGACATTGGGAAACATTCTAGGGGGAACAGGAGAGGTTGCTCACCAGGGAGAGGTAAAAAGATGGGTAAAGGGCTGCCGGACATAGCACAGCAAGGTGACAGGTTTCTTTGTGTCAAAGTGCAGCTGGCATGGTATATGTGTGGATAAAGAGAATGTCAAATCCATCCTGAGTCAAGATTCAGCCAGGTTTGTGAGTGGAAGGACAAGGATGCGGGTAAGGGAGCTGATGCTTGGCAGGATGCTGTTGAGTCGACGGCTGTGAGGCAGTGGTGGGAAGGATCTAGAGTGCTGACCACTAAAAAGTGTGGAGAGTGGGAAAAGTATGGGTTGTGACCCGAAGAAATAGAATTTTGAGGCATTTGGCAGGCTGGCTCATCACCCAGTGAATAGTCCTTTAGTGGCCGCTCTGGTCAAGGCTTCTGAGGAGGAGACGTCTGGCATTATTGAGTATCTGCTCTGTCGTAAGCAATTTGCCATGCATAGGGACACAAAAATAGAACAAGACGCAGTTCCCGCCCTCAATGAGCTCGTAGCTTATAGGAGAAACACCTAAATGATAATGCAAAAAGGTCACTTCATCAGCGTAGAAGTCCCCATGAGGGAGTGGGAGCAGAGACTTGGGAACACCTTGCACTGAGGCGGGAGTCAGCTTTTCGCCACTGCTGCCTTGCCTGTCACGTATCATGAACTCCTTGGACAAGTTTCTTGGGCAGTGATCTGCGGGTACTAGGAACTCAGTGAATTGTAACAGTTTTTAAATGTCTCTTTGTCTCCAGGTAGAAGAAGCTGGGCAGGTGTTTCTGTTGATGAAAAAGGATTATCGAATCTCCCGAAATGTCCGCCTGGCTTGGTTCCTCAATCACTTGCATCAGACGGTGCAGGCCACACCCCAGGAGATGCTGGTGAGGCCCAGAAACAGAGGCTGTGACGGGCTGGCTGAAAAGGATCTGCTTTTTTAAGACAGTCCTAGAAATGGGAGGGGAGGTTAACTCTGAGGGGTTTGATTCTAGGATGGGCAGGTGACTTTGCCCACAAGATGTTTCCACAGGGGAAATGTTTAATTTTCCAGACAGGAAGAATATATGGTTGGGTTGCAGGGGGCGGAGCTAATGGTTTGCCATTTTGGATATAGAAGGTCGGGTCCTGGAAATAAAGGGGTGACTCTTCCCAGACCCTTTCCTTTTCTCTCTGTCCTGATATTCAGCTCCAGTCTGAGCAGGAGTTGGAAGTCCTCAGTGTCCTGCCCCCTGGGTGGCAGCCAGATGACCCAGTGGTCCCAAGGCCATTCCTCCTCGTTCCTTCCACCCGGGTCACCTTCCTCGCTTGGCAGTATCGATTTGTCATTGAACTCGACCTTAGCCCATCTACTGGCATTGTGGTAAGGGGTTGGGGAGAGACAGTGGGAGGAAAGGAGGGAGTAGGGGGTGAGGGAGAGAGGGAAAGGCCTGAGAGAAGTGGGAAGGAATTCCAGCCTACCACTGGAGGAAGGAAACAGGCTTTTAAATGATGAGTGTTGAAAAACAAATCCCCTTCCATCCGTGGCACCGTATTTGGGAGTGTGATCAACCTTTAGAAAATAATTCCCATGGAAGCTGCTCGTCTCTGCCCTCTGCTCAGGGCTGCTTTTGGTCACACTTGAGAGATCTTTCTCTGCATTGCCCTCAGGATGATTCCACAGGAGAGATCTTGTTCGATGAAGTTTTCCATGCCCTCTCCCGCTGCCTTGGTGGGCTGCTTCGACCCTTCCGTGTACCCGGATCTTGCATAGACTTCCAGCCCGAGATCTACGTAACCATCCAGGCCTATTCCTCAATCATTGGCTTGCAGGCCCACCAGGTACTGCATCCTTTCCCCAAGTCCGTACCCTCAAACCTCATTTCTGGGAGTCTGCTGACCAAGTCCTTGTCCCGTTTCTGCAGTGTGTGCCCCAGAGTCCCCAGCTCCGCCAGCTTCTTGAACCACTTTCCTAGTCATCTCTGAGTCTCTCCTCTCGAGAAAAATCTGTTCCTCTGCTCTTCAGGAGCCTTCTCTGAGCTTTAGGTCAGGTGGCCTTGATTAGACAATGCTTCTCTCATTCCCGTAAGTCTGTAGTTCCGGCCCCTGGATGTCTGTTTTATGCCTCCTCCACCACCCTCTTAATTTGATTAGAAGGTTTGCTTGTACCCTGACTCCTGGCCCTACCTCTGGGAGGTGATCTTTTAGAATAATTTTATGATTTTGAAACATAACCAATAACCCAGAAGCATCATTTCTCCCAAGGACGGAGGAGGGTCATTTTCTGTGAGGACCCTGTGAACTGCCGGGTGTTCTGCTGACCACACAGATAATGACAGGGCTTATCCACCACCCAAGCAGGCTAGCACAAGACACTCCTTTTGGACAATAGCCAAGTCTGTTACTGGAATATCTGTTTGGGCCTTAAGATAAGCAGTGGCCCCATTTCCCCTCATCTGCTCTTCAGTCACCCTCAACTCATTGGTAGGGGCTTACCCTGGAACTGCCCCTGATGGCCAAGTTGTCAGCTTAGCTGTCAAACTGGCACCTGAGGGTCTGAAACCTACAGGGCAATTGGCGTATGTCTGGACCCCAGCTATGGTTTAAAGTGCTCTCCTAGCACAGCTGTTAGGACTGTTGGTTGTAGGCTGCACCACCAGGCAGAGGCCGGGCTTCGCAGGCACCAAGAGCCAAGACAGGGAAGGCACAGGTGTTAGGTAATCATTCAGCACTCGGTTCATTTTGGCAGATGCTTACCGAAGCCCAATCTTTGCAAGACCTGAGCTATGTCCTGGAGTCACAGATGGGAGGAGTTGAGGAGTTGAGAGTTGGGAGCAGGGAGAGACAGATATTGAAGGAGGTATTTCCAGCTGAATGTGATGAGGACACTGATAAGTAATAACTCAGGTGCGGTGGGAGCACCGAGAAGGAGCACCCAGCCAAGCCTGTGACTGCGACAGGAAAGACTTTTGCATAAAGAGGCATCTGAACTGAGTCTTGAAGGAAGGATTGCCGTGAATCCTTCAAAGAGGGGGAAAGGGGCTTTCCAGACAGGGGCCCAAAAGCAAAGTCACAGAGCTGTGAAACAGTGCTCCCAATCACAGGTGTCCCTTGACACAGTAATTCCGTAATGCTGTTTGACACAGTAACATTGAATGTGGGGGTGGGGAGTGGTAGTAAAGAGAGGACAAGAGAGATAAGTGGAGGGGCGCCTGGTTGGCTCAGTCTGCGGAGCTTGCAACTCTTGATCTCAGGGTTGTGAGCTCGAGTTCCACGTTGGGTGTAAAGATTACTTTAAAATCTTTAAAATAAAAGAGAGGGAGATAAGTGGAGGCAGAATAATGAGAGGCTTTGAACGTCATGGCTAAGAACTTGTCCTTTGTTCTATAGAAGAGTTTAGCGTGGTGGTGACGAGCGCTGAACCGGATTCACACACCCCTGTATTTGCCTGCTGGCTGCAGGCCCTTATGCAAGTTACTTAACCTTCCTGCACATCTGTGGCTTTTCTAACAGGACCAATATCGTATAGTGACTGGTTCATATATATCAAGCACTTAGAACAGTGCCTGCCACATAGAAACCATGCAAAACTATTAGCTATTAAAACTGTTCGCTGTTATTGAAACTATTAAAAATGAAGGTTTTTAAGTGGACGGTAATGGGCTCAGATTTGTCCGTTGGGAAGATGGATTGGAGGACAGATTCTGTACTGGGGAGAGCAGGCAGAAGATGATTGCAGCCCCAGAGAAGTGAACCCTGAACCAGGGCAGCAGCTCTGGAGAAGCAGGAGGCTTACTTAGGTTACCCCCCACAAGCCCTTGGTCAGCCCCAGGCTAGCTTCCTTCCCCCACGCTGTCTGTCTCTAAAGCTCCCCAAGATGTATCCTGCTGTTTCTTAAAAAAACAAAAGATCACAGGAATAATGTATGTCCCTTGAAGGAAATTTGAAAAATACATAAAATACAAAGAAAAACAAAACTCATCCATAAGACACCACCCGGAAATAAGTACTATGAACATTCGATGGAATTTCCTTCTTGTCTTTGAGTACTTGTTTATCCTTCCTCACTACCACCCCTCTGTCCAAAGAGAGAAGAAACGTCAGGCCATTTGCATGGTCTGATGTCCTGTTTTATTTAATGTATTTTTCCTTGTCAGTAAGTATTCTTTGAAAACATGATTTTTAATTGTTGCCCGGCTTGCTATTTTATCACATCTTATCATTCTGTATTTAGCCAAACCCTATTATTGGACTATTGGGTTGACCCACTTTTCATTCATTCCTATAAACAGTACCACTGTGAACATCTTTCCCACCTTAGAGCCCCAGTTCCTATTATTCCTCTGATTCTGTTTTTCTTCTCATAGTCAGGCCTACAGTGGATGTACAGAGCTCCCCTGTCCTCTCTTCTGGCTGTGACCGCCCACTTCCCCAGGCCCGAGTAGGGAGTGAAGAGGTAGTTGTTGCCCAGGAGGGCAGCGGCAGGGGGTTAGTGCGCATGCGAGAAGGCGGTGGGAGCCTGACAGGAGAGATCACAGGGACTTCCAGGCCTGTGTGAAATTTCTAGGATGGAAGCACTTATGTATGTTGAAAGGAGGAGGAAGGGAACCCCATGAAGAAAGAATGAAGGTATTAGACAAAAGGTCCAAGATGAGTTGGAGAGATTAGCTTTAGGGGAAAAAAAGCGGAGGAGGAGTCTTTTCTTGCCTCTGAAAGAACAACAAAAACATTAGCTAGATGTAAACATCGGGCAGTCATTGTGGGTATTTCCAGTGGGTTGGAGAGTAGTATACCCTTGGGGTTAAAGTGAGCCCAGAGTTACCATTGGCTGGTTTCCTTTCTCTGTGAAGGCAGGGGTGGGAGTTACCTGCTGAGGATAAAGGGAGGGGAGGAGCACTCACAGGGAAGATGATTTGGAAACTAAAAGAGAAAAGGCCCAGAGCCGCCTCTGTGTGCCGTGCTTAGAAATCAACAGGAATAAAAAAAAATATGAGTCAGAATGAGAAAGTCTTAGCCAGGCTGAGGTGGGGCAGTCTGGTGACCTGAGATGGCAGATCTTAGGGCACCCCCATGCGGGAGCTTGGGGAAACCCAGTGTGCAGGACTGGAAGCAGAGGAAGATTTTGAACCCAGACTAAGGTCACACATGGCCCCATATCCCTGGTGGAGTAGATGATCTGATAAGAGAGGAACTGGCTCTGGATTTAGCCGACTTGAGGTCCTGGGTGAAAAGTCAGGATCGCTTAAAGGGAGCTGTGGAGAATAAACAGGGAGGCCAGAGGGGGACTTTCCAGTGTCGCCCTGACCCTCACATCTTGTCTTTCCCTTATGCTTCTCAGGTGCTGGTGCAGGGCTGCCTTTTGGACCCTTCCCAGCGGGAGGCATTCCTGCAGCAGGTGTACGAGCAGCTCTGTCTCTTTGAGGATAAGGTGGCCACCATGCTACAGCAGCAGTATGACCCCCAGAGCCAGGTATGTGTGAGAGAAGGCCTCTGGAGGCCACTTAGAAAGAGGAGCTATTAAGGAACAAAAGGGAGGAGGGACAGGCCCCAACATGGAGGGAAGAGAGGGCAGAAAAGGGGGCTAGGAGGCGGAGGAAGCCAAGGAGAGGATTGCTGGTGAGTGCACACAACAGGTTCCCTGCTGGAGGAGGGCTCAAATACGTTCCCCAAGACACACACTCTTGCTAGGGGAAAACGTGAAAGCCGTTTGCAATCCTAGATCTCCTCCCCCACTGGATCCGACAAGGCGATCGTGGGGGCTCTGTTCCCTAGGACTTCGTACAATCAGAAAAAAAGCTGCTTGGACTCACTTGAACGCACGTTCTCGTTCCTTTGGATATCCTAGAAGCAGCCAAGGAAATTGAGCCGTACCTTTGTGAAGACTTAATGTGATCGATGTAGAGAATATTTCATGAGAGAGATGGGAAACTCTGGGTCAGGGGCCTCATCGACAAAAGGCAGGGGATCCCTGCTCCTGTATAATGTGGTGCTCCCGCCGGTGCCGGACTCCCTGTCCATCTGCGGGTCAGCGTCTGAGTGCACCCCGGGGGAGCAAGCAGGGTCAGGCCTCGGCTGCAGAGTGGGGGGTTGGGGGCCTCACAGGATTAGGCCTGTCTGGCCTGGCCACTGCTGGGCTATAATTTCTAGCTTGGCTGTAGAGGGGACGGTAATGCCATCTGTCCAGTTCTGTCTCTTCTGTAATTTGGGCCAGGTGGAGGACCAATCCCCGGACTCGGGGGAGCCCCTGGGCCGGAAGGTGGGAGTCTCCATGGTGACAGCTGACCTTGGGCTGGTCAGTATGATTCGTCAGGGCATCTTGGCACTGCAGTTGCTGCCCTCAAACTCTAGTGCAGGTCAGTAGAAGGAATGTTGGTGGGGCCGGGGAAATAGGAGGGGTATAAGGAGGGGACATTGTCAGTATTGTTCGTGGCTCCAGGGCACCAGTGGGTCCCCAGGAAGAGGAGCTGCCTCCTCGTTTGAGGAAGGGGAGCATGCATTGGTGTATCTCTCAAATACTCTCAGCTCTGACAACCTTCAGGGACCCTAGTGGGAAAGAGTCGTGCTCCAAGGACGTCACTTAGGATACGGGATCCAGCACTCAGGAGGGAGAAGCAAGACAGAAGGGAAGAAGGAAGGGTGTTTGCAGATCATAAAACACATCGGTTGGTGGGCACCGAGGTCTTCAGGGCCCCATCAGTTGAATGCCCCCCTGTGACTTCGATCTGGTCAGCGTCCCCAGGTCTGTCCACTGTTTCCTGCTCCAGGTATCATCGTGATCACAGATGGGGTGACCAGTGTTCCTGATGTTGCTGTCTGTGAGACGTTGCTGAACCAGCTTCGCAGTGGCACCGTGGCTTGTTCCTTTGTGCAGGTGAGGACTTTCTAGAAAGGAGAAGAGGGAAGTGTGGCATGTCACAGAGTTGGACACAGCTGGTTACTTTCTTACAGGTGACGATTTCCCATGTAAAGCCAATAACATAGTTGCCTGTGTGTTAGTGGGGGGAATAGGTGTCATGTAGGCGGCAGTGGTGGGAGAGGATGTGGAGAGACAGCATGTTACAGGAAAAAGACTGCTGAATTCGAAATCTGATGGTCACATCCAGCCTCATCTCCCCTGTTAGATTAGTTATCCCTGTTTTGATTGCAGCGATCAGAAAACCCAACTCAAACTAGCTTGAGCCAAGGAAAGAATAGGAATATTCAGCAAACCACAGCCAATTTGGATTGAGGGGCCAGAGGGTGGGAAGCAAAGCCCTCTGGGAAGCAAGGCTGCAGGGTAGGCATCGGCCAGAACATGAAAAGCTGGTTCTGCTATATTAAGACGCTTCAGGATAATTCTGTGGGTGCTGCAGGTAAGCACAAGGAAAGTCACTAGTTGGGTTTATGTTTTATAAAGGTCACTCCTGCTGCTGCGTGAAGGCAGGAGTGGATGCAGGGGGTTCTTAATTGCGGTGCTCAAGGTGAGAGAGTAACAGGGCTTCAATTGGGGGAATAAAGGATAAGAGACAAGAGGATAGAATTGAGAAAATGAAGAGGTAGTCAACATGACTTACCATTAACAAGGTGTGGGGGGTGAGTAAGAAAAAAAGGTCAAGGATGTCTCCAAGTTTATACCTTAGTGGTGACTGGGTAGCTGGCAGAGTGAGCAGGAAGAGAAGCAGCTGGCGTGGAGTGAGGACAAGGTGATGAAACCAGGTTTGTGTGTGTCATGTTTGAGGCACCTGTGGGTCTACAGGATAGTGGCTGCAAGCATCACCTTTGGAGTTCGGCGTGCTCGGCCTGAAGTCTGGCTCCACTTACTAGCGGTGTGACATTGGGCACCTCACTTGATTCTTGGTCGGATTCATTTGTAAGTGGAGATTATAACAGTGCCCCCTCGTTGGGTGAGACAATGCATGTAAAGTGCTCGGCAGAGTGTATAATTATGTCATAGACAGCTGCTATTCATAGCACTTAGCAGTTGGGTATGCAGATCTGGTACTCAGGAGACAGCAGTGCTTGAGAGAGGATTTGTCAGCCTGCAGATGGTAATTGAGCAGAGAAGAGGGCCCCTGAGGAACCTTGGGGAATACCAGTGTTGAGAGGTCTTTCATAGGAAGGGGGCCCAGCAAAGAATGAGGAAAAGAATCAGACCAGAACCAGGAGATTCTCATGTCAGAGAAGTCTGAGTTTGGGGAAGAAAGAAGCAGTCAGCAGTGTGAGATGCAGCAGACAGAGCGGGTAGAATGAGGAATAAAAAGCACCCTCTTGATTTGGTGATGAAGAAGCCACTGGGATCTTTTTCAGGCCATTTCGGTGACGAGGTGGCAAGGGAAGTGATTGCAGTGGGTGGGAGAGAAAGAAGCGGAGACAAGCAGACACGAGGACTGTAGCTGTTCAGATCGAGTGGGGACAGCAGAGAATGGAAGCTGGAAGGAAGGGCCGGGCGGACGAGGCAGGGGCTTTGTTCTGTAGGTTTGTGTTCTAAGCTAGACTTCAGCTCGTTTGTAAGGACTCGTGAGGAAGCAGAGTCTGAAAACAAGGGAAAGAAAAGGAAGCCTGATGGAGTAAAACCTCTCCATTGACAAGAGGACACTGGCTCAAAGTAGATCGAGGAACTCTGGGAGTGGAGAGGAGTCATTCTCCCTCTGAAACTGGAAGGACAGAAGTGACAATGGGGATTAATTTGGCCAAGGGCCTCTGGTCCCTCTCTGAAGGAAAAAGTAGGGGTGAGTACCGTGAGGAGGGGCGGCCAGCATCAGGGAGAACAGTGTTGAGAACAGCCCTGAAGGACTTGCTGGGCTGGGTGTCACGTGTTCCCATGTGGTGCCAACCTAGACAACCGTGCAGCTTTCTCCATTTGGGATCCCATGGAGAGGCTGTGCTCCCTCGTTGGGGGTTGGAGGTCAAAGCAGAGTCAAGAGGGCCAGGGGTAGACTTGAAGAGCAGAGGTTCAAGGGCTGCCAGTCTTAATGAGGTCAAAGAGCAGCAGGAGGAGGAGGATGGAAGAAATCCAAAGGGGTGAAGTTGTGTGTAATCACAATTGTTGTTATGCAATTAAAATTGCAAAAATGAAGTGATTCCAAGAGAAGCCAGGGGACAGTGTGTAGGCAGCAGGAAAGTGAGTGGAATAGAGAGAGTTCCTGGAAATGAGGGTTCAGGAATGGAGAGGTCCAGGAATTGAGTGAAACATCTCGAGTTGGTCTGTCCTCATCTTCTGCCAAGGGCCAACTAGTAAATATTTTAAGCTTTGCTGGCCATACGGTTGTCACAGGTACTCAGCTTTGCTCTTGTAGTGTCAAAGCAGTCATAGACAAGATGAATGGGCATGGCTGTGTTCCAATAAAACTTTATTTATAAAAACAGGTGATGTGCTAGATTTGGCCCACAGGTCATACGTAGTTGTCCAAACTCTGCTCTACAGGCTTAGTGTTCACAATATGATCCACGGACCGGCAGCGTTGGCATCCCCAGGGAGCCCATTGGAAATGGAAATTCTGAGGCCCACCCTAGACCTATTGCATTTGAACAAAATCCCTAGGTGTTTTGTATATATCCTAAGGTTTGAGAAGCGCTATTTTTTAGAGACTCTGAAGTCTCTCCGATGGTCACAGGAAGCCAGTGAACCGTTCTCCAAATCTTTAGTTAGCGGTGCAGTGTGGCATTGATGTTCTGCAGAAGGGTGTGGCTTCAGCCAGGGGCCCAAGGCAGGAGAGTTGCAGAGCAGTGGTCCATCCCGGGAGAACACTGGCCCACGTCCTGTCAGTGGTCCCCAGGGGCGGGGAACAGCCAGCAGCCCAGTCTCTTCCACTCTTTTTGTACTTCTTTTTCCGGTGCCTGTTTTGGAGCTAGGCCTCTAATTGCTCATTTTCTCTAGGTGGGAGGAGTTTACTCTTATGACTGCAGCTTTGGCCACGTGCCCAACGTGGAACTGATGAAGTTTATCGCAATGGCCACATTTGGTTCTTACCTGTCCACTTGTCCAGAGCCAGAGCCAGGCAGCCCGGGTCTGACTGTCTACCACCGGGCATTTCTCCTCTACTCCTTCCTGCGCAGTGGGGAAGCCCTGAACCCCGAGTATTATTGCGGTGAGGGGCACACTGGGGCCAGAGGTGGGGACCCGGAGGTGATGAAGGAAGGGGTCCCGGGGAACCTGAGCTTGGGCCTGGGGCTGACTGTTCTGGCATGGTTCTCTCCCCTGGGATGGCAGCATAGTCCCCTCCCCCTACTCTCCCCCCAGCTCTCTTGTCAGCTCACAGAGAGCCGCCCACCCCTCCCCCACCTTGCTGGTCCTCTAGGCTCTCAGCACCGCCTGTTCAATGAGCACCTGGTCTCTGCAAGCAGCAACCCTGCCCTTGCTCTGCGCCGGAAGAAGCACACCGAGAAGGAGGTGCCTGCTGACTTGGTCAGCACGGTGTCTGTACGGCTTCGAGAGGGCTACAGTGTCCGAGAGGTCACGCTGGCCAAAGGTGAGGGTCCCTAGGCCCTGCCCCGTCACGCAAGTCTCAGACCTGCCAGACAAAGCGGGAGGCACCTAGGTATCACCCGTGAGATGCTGCTCGTCCCTGGGGACAAGTGGGTTCCGAGCTGTCTTCAGGGCCTTGTGTTCTTAGCATTTAGCCTCCCGGTTCCCTCTCTGCCGGGGGCCGGTCAGTGGAGGGTGGTGTAGCCATCTGTTTTCACATCACTCCTGCACACTTCTCTTTGTGGCAGTTGGCAGGCCCTAGGCCTGAAATCTCTGGAACCATGCTTGGAACCTTTAGCCAGGCTAGAGTTGCAGGAGGTCAGTGGGGGTTTTGGATAGAACTCAGTCCCAGGCTGGAGTCCTCTGCCTTCTTCTAACTAGCCTTCTGTTTCCCCTGAAGGAGGGTCTCAGCTGGAGGTGAAGCTCGTGCTGTTGTGGAAACACAACATGCGCATCGAGTACGTGGCCGTGGCACCCTGGCCCCTGGAGCCCGAGGGCCCTCGAGGAACACGGGTGGAAGTGACGATGGAAGGGGGCTATGACATTCTGCATGACGTGTCCTGTGCACTAAGGCAACCCATTCGCTCACTGTATCGTACCCACGTCATCCGACGGTTCTGGAACACGCTGCAGAGGTGAGTGAGCTCATACCACTCAGTGAGTGGTGCCCCGTTTGTTGTGTGGGGGGACAGAGGTGTGAAACTGGGAGCTGGTGAGCGCCCCTCTGAGGCCCAGGCTTGGGTCCAGAGTTCCACGTCCCCCTGGGGCTCCGTTCCTCCGTGTCCACCAGAGTCAGGCGTGGCTCAGGGTTGGCCCTCGCTCTGCAGCATTAACCAGACGGACCAGATGCTAGCCCACCTTCAGTCCTTCTCTTCAGTCCCGGAACACTTCACGCTCCCCGACAGCACCAAGAGTGGAGTGCCGCTCTTCTACATCCCGCCCGGCTCCACCACCCCGGTGAGTGGCTCTGAGGCTCGTCAGCCCCGCTCCACGCCCACCTGGGCTCGGACTGGCACAGCTTCTGGCACCCAGAGCCGCCCCCTTTTTCCTTCCCTGTCAAGTCTGAGGCACCTAAACCAGAATTCCTAAGCTTTAGCCTTGAGAGCAGTTCTCTTCCCCTCCTTCCAAGTTCCTGGCAGAGAAGGATCTGTAGAGAGGCTGTCCTCAGCAGACCACGGGGTCAGAGATAAAGACTGGGGAACGCGGAGATGCTCATGAGCCCCTTCACCCCATCTCCACATGGCGTGTTCTGCTCCCTGCCCCGCGTCTCCCGGCATCTTCACCAGTGCCCACCACTGTGAACTGTGCACTTCCGGAAGACCGTAGCTTCCTTTGTCCGGTGCTGACTTCACACTCAGCCCACGGACGTCAGCATCGTGTCTCCAGGTGGTGGCTTATGCTGGCACACGGCCGGCTCACCCCGGGTTTCTGCCGTCACTCAGCTGCTTTCCTCTGTGGGCAGTGATGGAGACGTGGCAAGCTCCGTCCTTTGCCTGGATTCAGCTTCAAGGGCCACCCAGTCTGTCTCTGGGCTCCTCCCAATCTGGCCTTCATCCCAGAGACCTCTGTGTTCCGCTCCCATCCCAGGCAGGGCCCTGAGCTCCTCTGTGGCCCGTGGACCCTGCGGTCCTGTTTGCTGTTTGGCGCTCGTGCCGTGTTTCTCCACACAGGCTCCTACAGGGCTGCCCTTCCTGTCCCCAGGTGCTCTCGCTTCAGCACAGCGGGTCCGACTCCTCCCACGCGCAGTTTGCGGCCTACTGGAAGCCAGTGCTGTCCATGGATGCCAACTCCTGGCAGCGCTGGCTGCACATGCATCGCCTGGTGCTCATCCTGGAGCACGACACGTGGGTACCCGCTGCGGGCTGGAGGCACAGGGCG
>LNAC01000063.1:4821820-4845297 GCA_002007465.1 Ailurus styani | reverse complement strand
GGGGGTTCGAGCCAAAATGGGTGGAGTGGTTCTTGTCTCTCCCACCACCCGTGCCATTGTGCTAAGCACCCTTGCTAGAGCCAAAGACGGTGGTGTGAGCGGCTCCCAGTAAGGACGCAGGCTCCTCTGGGACTTGGTGGCTCTTAACGCCTCAAACGCTCCTCACCCGCACCCTGACCATTCAGCATAGAGACTGAGGACCTCAGCGAGCCTGAGTTTCAGAGCAGCCGTGTCCCTGGCCACCCAGACCCCAGCCTGGAGATCTCTCTGACGGACGTCTGCCAGCTCAGAGGAGAGGCGCATGACGCCCGTCATACCCTCATCCAGGTGGGACGCTTGGTGGGGGGAGAGGAGGTGGCGTCCCGCCTGCCCTCAGGCGTGGTGTGCTCTGCCTGACCGGCCAGTGTAGGTGTCTGCTCTGGGCTGGGGAAGTGTTCTCCTGAGGGCGGGCTGACAGAACAGCCTCCTTCTAACCCCGAACAGGAGAAGTTCCTGGAGATCAGCGGTCTCCACTTCCGCATGGTGCCCTCCAATCCCCACTACTTCTTCTACTGCCCTCCGTCCAGCCGGCGAGAGGTTAGTACCTTCCTCCCTTCCTTCCTCGGACCTCCGAGCCATAGCCCCACACGCCCACCCAGACCCTCTTGACTCTTGACTCCCCGAGGCCCCCCCCGTGGCTCTTGCCTTGACTAAAGCTGTCTCTTTCTTTTGCTCAGGATGAGGGCCCCCGGGACACCGTGGACAGAAAAGTCAGTGACCTGGAGTTCTCGGAGGCTGAGCTCATAGGAGAAGAAGGTGTGCGGGCCAGAGGGGAGAGGTGGGAAGGCTGCTTCAAGCCGGGATTCGGGGCCCCCCACTGCCAGCCTGTCCCAACAATAAGCACACAACATGCACCCCTGTCTAGGAGACACGTCGGCCTGCTGTGTGGTCACTGAAAGTGACCCAGAGCTCGAGGTGGAATACCGCGAGAGCCGTGAGCCAGACCTGGGGCCGGTGGGGCTCGACTCCGCCTCGCTGTCCGATGCAGACACAGTGAACCCTGACGAAGACTCCTTCAGCATCCTGGGGGGCGACTCACCGACAGGGCCAGAGAGCTTGGTGCGGGACCTGCCGCCTCTCTTCCTGCACCTCACGTGCTCCGTGCGGCTGCGCGGGCAGCACAGCTCAGTACCCGTGTGCAGCCTGCCCACCTGCCTGGGTGAGTGCGGGGTGCCCGGGGCGGGGTAGGGCACAGGTCCCAGCACAGCCCGCCTGCCTGTCGGGGGAGGGGGAGCAGGGCCCATGGATGTAACTCATTAGCACGGGAACTTGAACTCTGTGCTTGTCCCTGGGCTCCAGCAGCCCCTCACTTTCCCCCTCTCCCAGGCCAGGTGCTTTCCAGTCTCGAGGGCCCCCCCATTGGAGGCCGAGTGCCCTTGAGGGACCTCAGTGTTACCCTGGACATCTTCGTCCTGACCTTGCCTCTGGAAGTGGAGCTCCCCCCGACCTCAGACCCTCAGCACCACCGGTGTGGCAGCAAGTTTGGTGGTGGGGTGGGGGTCTGAGCCTTGTAGGGGTAGGGGCCCGTTAAAGGAATCTAGAGGCACTTGGGGACTCAGGACCCCTTAAGGATTCCAAGAAAAGAGTGCTGAGTAGGCCTAGGAAGAAGGTAGCTGCTGATCTTTGACCTTCGCTCCTAACCTATGCAGGTCCACGTCTGAAAGTAGTGCTTCATTCCCACGGTCCCCAGGGCAGCCGTCATCTTTAAGGTCGGATGATGGCCTGGGGCCCCCACTGCCACCCCCAGAAGAAGACAGGTACTTCCCTTTCTGCCTCTCAGTGTTCCTCACTCCCTGGCAGTTTTGTTTTCTGGAAACCAGCGTCTAAACCTTTCTTCCACTTAGGCACCCAGGACTGTCCAATTTGGCCACACCACACAGACTGGCTATCGAGACCACCATGAGTGAGGTGAGGGCCTTCCCTCCCCCCAGCTAAGTGACAACCCCTCAGCACTGTAACTGGTACCCTTGCCAGCTTGTGAATAAGGTAAGGGGCTCCTTTATTCTGGGATCAAAGTAAGGGCACCCTAATCTGTGAGGCAAAGTATCTTCTAGTCTGCGACTGAGGTGATGCCCCAAGTGGCAGGGAGGTGCCACTTGGCCACTGCTCGGATTGCTCTCTGACCGCAGATCCACTGGTTGCTGGAGGATGAGATGGTGGGGGCCCTGCGAAGAGGGGGCATCCCCCAGAGCCCTGCCCTGCACCGTGCAGCTGCCCACATCCACAGCTCTCCTGGGCGCTCTACCTGCCTTCGCCAAACCCTGCCACTGAGTTTTGTGTTTGGGCCGGAACGTTCCCTCACACAATTCAAGGAGGTGCGCTGCCCTCAGAGTACCCCCTGATGATTCTGGGGCCCGTTCTTCCCCAGACTGCAGATAACGGAAGTAGAAGGGCCTCTCCTGGTCTGAGTCCCTAGAGTTCCCCTCCAGACAGCCCCTCACCACATTGTCCCCCACCCCGTGCCTGGCAGCCCAACTCAGTGGGAAGAGACCCAGCCCCACCTTCTTGCCGCTAAGCCTGTTGACGTTTAGGCAAGTCCCTGACCCTTTGTGTACCAGGTGTTTGTGAGGGTCTGATGAGGAAGTGTGGGGTGCCATAAACAGGAGGGACTGCTTCTACCTTAACTGTGACCTTGGCTCCTGCTCCCCAGGAGTTCCGCCGCCTTCACCTCCCTGGCCATGTTCTTCTTGAGGATCCTGACAGTGGCTTCTTCTTTGTGGCAGTTGGCCAACAGCCAGGTGGGTCCCAGGGGGAGCCCCCTTCAGCAGCCTGGGCTTGGCACAGCCATGAGGACAGGGCCGAAGGCATCGAAGGGGAGGTGAGCCTTTCCCGGGATGACCTGGGAATGGAGGGGGGTGGAGGTAGGTGTGCGTGGCCTGTATTCAGTTCTGACTTCCTGCCCCTCAGGCCCTGACAGCCAGCCCCCAAGCCCCTGGCTCCCCAGAGGGTTCTGAGGGCACCCCTCTCCTCAGCCTGCCACAGGGAGGTAAGAGAAGACTTGGGTAACAAAGTCTGGGGTCTAGGACCAGGGACTTGCAGATCCCTGGGCCTGCTTCCAGTCTCAGGCGGTCCTAAGCAAGATCAGTAGAGGTTCCAGGCCTTTCCTTTCTCTTCCCAGGGAGCCAGCCTGGGCCCAGCCGGGGGCCAAGCCTTATGTGCAGTCAGGGCAGTGTGGACTCTGACCACCTGGGTAAGCCCAGACAGCTCGCGGGGGGGTGGGGGGGGGACTTTAATCTGATGGGAGGCAGAGGGACTGGGTAGGGGGGCATCAGAAAGGACTGACTTGAAGGGGCCGGGTGCATTGAGCCTGACATGTTTGGAGGATCAGATGAACCAAAGGATGGGGCTGAGCCTCAGCTCATTTGACACAGGTTATGATGGTGGCAGCAGTGGCTCAGACAGCGAGGGTCCCAATGAGACCCTGGGGGAGAAGGCTCCCTTTATGTTGCGGACCCCACCTGGGCCAGCACCTCCACAGCCTTCGCTCTCAGGCCTCCCTGGGCCCTGCCTGCCTGACTTCTGGCTCATCGTTCGGGTGCTGCAGGATCGTGTAGAAGTATACGCCCACGCTCAGTAAGTGGGGGCCTGCACCCTGACTCTGATGTCTGCTGCTTTTCCCTGGTCCCACAACACTGCTCTCCAGGGTCATCCCAAAGTAGGACTTGGGACTGAGGGTTTGGGTCGGGGTCTGACTGTGTTCTGGGGCTGGAGGGTCCTGACCACTTCCCACAGCCTGTAGCAAAGCAGGTCACTCTCTGCTTTCCTAGTGGAGTTCAGAGCTGGTAGGATTTGGGCTCCTAGCCGAGCATTAAGAGCTTCTCCAGTTCGGAGCAGCTTCAGAAGTTGACGTGGGAATAATAAGTGATATTTAACAAGCACTTACTACGTGGCAGATACTGTTCTGAGTGTTCCATGTGAATCAGCTCCTTTCATTTGGGCCATAGTCCTAGACAATGTTATTCTCCTTGTGGCAGAGGGGAAGAAACTCAAGCACGGTTAAGTTAAATACTTGTCCAAGGTCACAGGTTTTCCCATTTCCCACCATGTTTGCTTTCCTTGGTCCAGTCCTACTCCCTTTTCATGGCTTCTCTTGGCCCCAGCTCCCAAACCCCTCCCCCCAACTGTGTCCGATCCATCCCTCCCCTCCAGGAGCCTGATTCGGGAGGACGGGGGGCCGGGCACCGAGTGTCGCCACCTGCAGCAGCTCCTGGTGAGGCGAGTTGGGGAGATCTGCAGGGAGGTCAACCAGGTAAGGGACAGCGGGGAGCAGGGCTTTCTAGGCATGGGACACTGCGCAGATGAGGAAGGAATTTCTAGGAACTTCACCTTCAGAGACTCTTGATCCATCATGGACATTTTCTTTGACACCTGGTTACTGGAGTACTCTTACTCCTTGGGCCCTACTGGGGCACACTCCCCCACCCACTCCCAGTAACATGGGTTATCTGCCAGAGCCTGACTGTGAGCTGTCCATCCTGTGGCCTTGGCCTTGCTCTGGTATCAGGGATATAATAGTGACCAAGACAGGGAAACCCCAGCTCTCTAGAGTCAAGTGAGGGAGATAGACTCTGAACAGCTAAATTACACAAGTTGTTCCAATTGCGATTATGAAAAATCACACAGAGGAAAGGTAGAAACTGCAATGAGAGCACATGACAGGGTCTGACCTTCTGAAGTGTCAGGGAAAGGAATGATTTTTTAAGCTGATACCTAAAGGGCGGAGAACAGATTCTGGCAAGGAGGAGGGACGAGTGTTCCTAACCTGGGGTTCAGAGCCCTGAGCCCGTGTCTGTGGGACACATCCCTGACCCCCACTGATTACTGGTGCTCTCTTGACTGCTGACCCCCATGATAACGGGCATCCTCTCTGGTCTTTGATCACCCCTGACCACCACCACCAATTATATGAGGAATATTTCAGTTCCTTGATACCCAGCTTCTCCTCCCAGCGGCTGCTTCTGCAGGACCTCCATGACAGTCACGTGTGTAACTCTCTTCTGGTGGCCGAGAGCGAAGAAGATCTGTGGCGCAGCGAGACCCCCTTCCACTCCCGTCAGCGGGCACCACTGCCCGGCGATGGTGAGACCCCACCCAGGAGCCTCTCTCCCCGGCTGCTGCCACCCTTCCTGTGTCTGTGGTTGAGTGAGAAGACGAGGACAGAGTCACTGTGACTTGGTCACTGGTGCCAGGAGAGCAGGGAGGATAGGGCAGAAAAGGGTCACTGAGTTTGGCCTTTGAGAGTTCCCGTGTGTCGTTGGTGAAAGTAGTTTTGGCAGAGAAGTGGGCCTAGGACGCAGAGGAGACAAGTGACAGGATCTTACACACGTGGAGCAGAGAAGAATGACTTGTTTTAAGTAGCACGGCAGGCACACAAGGAGGGAATCTGACAACAGGGCAGACTCAAGCGCATGTACGTTCCACAGGGAAAGAACCAGGAGACAAGGAAGGGTTGAAGAACACAGGAGAAAAGGGACCGTGGAAGGGGCACCAGCTGTGACCTGTCTTCCTAAGGCCGTGCCTCTGCCTGGCCCCACCTTCCTTTCCAAAATGACCATCTTTCCCCTTTGGATAATAGACAGGGCCGAGGAACGGTATGGGGCAGTGGGCGAGTAGGCCAGATCACAAGTGGGAGAAGATCGGAGGGGAGGAGCCTGAGGCCCGGTAGGAGGATTTGCCTTCCTGTCGGCCGTCCCTCCTGACAGACAGGCACAGGACCCTTTTGGGCTTCCTGAGATTTCTGGTCATGATGAGGAAGCCCAATAATCTACTTGAGACGGTAATTGAAGTCTTGACACTTCCGCTCTCTTCTTTTACTCCTGATGACCCCTCAGCCCAGCTCAGAGGGGAAAGCCAAATGATATCATTCCTTTGCAGTTTTCCCGTCTGGTTTAGAAGTAAAATCAGACCACTTCTTGTTTTTAATACTCTCAGCAAGTCTGTAGGTGAACGTTCCTACCAGTCCTGACATCACGGTTCTCAGCACATCCTGAGATGTGCTCCATATCAAAGCACCATTCCCCTAATTAGTGGACTTCCCAGGGTCTGATGGTGTCTTGTGCACATTGAGCATGAGCTAGGATGGCCACACACCTTTGCTGCCAATGCCTTCTAGCAGCATGTGATGGAAGGCCGGTCAGAGCCCAGAGATGGCCCTTCCTCATTATAGTCTGTCCGCGTGGTTTTGCTGGAGCCTTCAGCAACCAGCATCCCGTTCCAGACAGCCTCCTGTGTGCTTTGTACATGGCTCACATCTGGCAGCGGCTTCTCTGGGAAACCAGATGCCCACCTCTGCCGTGCTGGGAGGCTCCTTGTCAACCTGGGAAGCTGGAAAGGGTCAGACAAGGCACTGGACTGTGTCCTTGGGCTATTGCATTCTGCCCTGCTGCCCTACGGGTTCTTTGGGGCTTCGTGTCCTCCAGAACACAGTGTTTTCCCTGACTCGGCAGGTGTGTATCAGCACTTCTATCCTCTTGGTTCTAACGGGGTTTTCATTGCCCCGTTACATATCATTGTTATGTATCATATTAGGACACAGCCAGAGTGTCTTGGCATCATCTTCAGGATTTTCTCATGCTCTGCCTTACCTGACACTACTTCTTAGCTCCTTCTCCACATCTCCCTGAGAGCCTTTGCGCTGTGACCTGGCTTCCAAAGAGTACGTGAAATGACCTTGTGAAATGACCGTCTTTCCCCCGCAGGGTGATAGACAGGGCCAAGGGGTCCTGGGGAGTAAGGACAAGTAGGCCCGTTCATAGGCGAGAAGTATCGAAGGCAGAGGGCTGTGTCCCGCCTCTCATCCGCTGTCTCCCTTCTCCCCAGATTATGCTGCTGATGAGAGCTGTGCACCCCGAGGGTACCTGGCCGCCACAATGCAGTTTGTCCCTGGCCATTTCTCCTGTGACGTTGTGTGGGGAACTGTGATTCGAGTCCATTCGCGCCTGAAAATGGGGCCCAGCATGGGGGTCTCTCGGGGTGTGTGAAGGGCATGAGAGGCCGGCGGAGGGGGAGGGGACCTGAAGAGGGGGGTTGTCCTGAGCCCCTGTTACTCCCTCAGCCATCCAGGCCCTGCGCTCCGTGCTCAATGCCTTCTCTGTGGTGAACCGGAAGAATATGTTTGTCTATCAGGAACGAGCGACGAAGGCTGTGTACTACCTGCGGTACGTGGCCCGGGGAAGTGGTAGAGCAGGCAGGGATCACGGATGGTGGCCGAAGAGGTATGTCCAAAGACTGTGCCGCTCTCTCCCAGGCTCCTGGAGACATCCTGCGGCGAGCGACCATGGGAAGGCGATGCACTGCCCCCCTCACTAGCTCTGTCCCGAAGCCAGGAGCCCATCTACTCTGAGGAAGCCTCGGCACGTATCACCCTCACCCCCCGAGGCCCCTGTGCTCCCCTCATACTTTGCCCCCTAGAGCCAGGCCCTGACCCGAGTTTCCCTGTAGGGTCCTCGTTCTCCCCTGGACATGGCTTCTAGCCGCGGTTCCGATGCTGCTCGTCCTGTGGGCCAAGTGGACAGGCATATCCAGCTGCTGGTGCATGGCGTAGGACAGGCAGGTAAGCACTGCAGGGAGGGGCAGGCGAGTGACCAGAGGAAGTTCCAGAATCCTCCCAAGACTTCTGTTGGCACCTTCCTGCTCTAGCTCATGTTCTGCTCTGGGTTTCCCTCAAGCAGGAGCTGGGTGGGATAGACAGACAGATGTTTGGAGGGTAGGCCGTCTAGCTGATTGAAACACAGCTTGGGGAAGAGGAGCCATGAAACCTGACACTAGCTGTCTAGCCTGAGTGACTGTGGGTGGATGGTGGCTCCACTGGCTAGAGACCAAGAGCGAGTTTGGGGTGAAGATCATGGGTTCAGTTTGGGAGATGGTGTGCATGAGGTACCCAGCAGGCAACTGGATGCTGCCCCTCATATTTAGCATATTTAACACGTATGGGGCGTTGGGCTAAGACTGGTACATACAAGGTAGATGTTGTCATTACTCTCATATTACAGATAAGGACACTGAGGCTTTGAGAGGTGACACTCCCTGTCCACAGTCACACAGTGAACTAGAACTTGGCAGAACTAGAACCTAGTGCTGGCTGCCTCCAGTATGTGGGGGAATGTTCGAGTCTGGGGATCAAGGGCCAGGCTGGGGGTCACTGGATCCTCCGCTGGGATCTCCACCTTCCTTCCATGGCTGTGTCAAGGTCCCGAGATTACTGATGAGCTAGTACGGGTCCTGCGTCGGCGCCTGGATGAGGCCACACTGGATGTCATCACGGTCATGCTTGTTCGGAACTGCAAGCTGACACCCGCTGATGTGGAGGTCAGCTCCCTCCCAGCCTCCGACGGCCCTCCAGGGCTCAGGTGCGGGGACTGTCGGCGCTCTGCCCTCTCCGTGCAGCTCTGACGCCCCTTCCCCACCTCTGCAGTTCATCCAGCCGCCTGGCAGTCTCCCCTCCGAGGTGCTGCATCTGGCCCTCCCTGCCTCCTGCAGGCCCTGGCTTCCTGCCCTGGCCTGGTACCTGCGGCAGAACCTGCTCATCTTCCTGCACTCACCCAAGTACACGGACAGCAACAGCCGCAACCACTTCCAGGTGAGGGTCAGCCCCTGTCCACACTCCCCGCGACTGCAGAACTGTTCCCTGCAGGCGCCGCAGATAACCTGGGCCCATGGACCTGTATACACCCTGCCTCCCCCACCCCCTCTGCCTTTATTGTCTACCTGTGTCTTCCTGCCCTCCCGGTGGTGTCCGTCTGCCATTCCCCGCTGTGGACACCATCCCCTGATGCTTTCCGTCCGTCCACCCATTTGGGCTTAGTTCTCTGTGGTGCTTCCCTCCCCAGCACCCGCTGCCACCACAGGGCGGCCTCCCCGACTTGGACATCTACTTGTATAACAAGCCTGGTGGACAGGGCACCGGCGGCAAAGGTACGCTGCAGGGCGCAGGCCCATGCCACGCCGAGCGCGCGAGAGCCTCTTCCTGCCTCGGGGCTGGCAGGGTCTCTGAGCCTTCCTCTGGCTCTCTACCCAGGGGTCGCCTGCATCACTCTAGCCTTCGTGGATGAAGCGGGGAGCCCCATCTCACTGGCCTCCTGGCCCCCTTCGTCTCCGGGGCCCCTAGACGCACTGCAAGAGGAGGAATTTGAGCAGCTGACCCAGGTCACTCGCTGCCCGATCGTGCCGGACAGTTCTTCAGGTGGGTCAGCGGAGGGGACTCTGAGTTAATGCTCTGGGAACCAGAGGCCCCTCATGTTACGCCCGTGCTTTCCTCCAGCTCGGAGCGGGGCCCCACAGCTTCGACTGGACGTGTGGGAGAAGGGGAACATCAGCATCGTGCAGCTGGAGGAGAAGCTGCGGGGAGCAGCCCGCCAGGCCCTGGCTGACGCCGTCATGGAGCTGCGGCTGCTGCCAGCCCCGCTGTGCACCGAGGACGCGTCTCCAGGTACGGGGGCTTCGGAGATCAGGCCAGGCCCAGGCAAGACCGGGTCTCCGGTGAGCCTGCAAAGGTGGGGCTCTGGGAAGGTATCACAGAGGCTCCCTCCGAAGGACACATTCAGTACACAGTTGTCGCATATCTTCTCTGCGTCAGCAAGGTGCCATGCCAGCAGAAGGAGCCACATGTAGTTGGTCCCCCACTTTTAGAGGGGTACCGCCTCAGGAACTCCCTTCACACAAACACGTAGCTCTCAGATGCATACACCGCCGTTGACTGAAAGGTGGAATAAGGGGCAAGTCGCTCTCATGCCTGTCTCAGGGCTAAGGCCATCTGAAGTAGGCACTGAGGGTCAGTGACAAGAGTCTGTAATGTCTGATGTCGCAGGAAATCTCCGGAGCGGGTCGTTGGAAACCAAGAGCCCTGCAGGCCGAGCAAGCACCTTTCCCCCTGGCCCTGGCCCTGGCCCTGGGGAGCCTGTGACTCCCCCCAGCAAAGCTGGCCGGCGTAGCTTCTGGGATATGCTGGTAATGAGGGGTGGCAGAGAGGTGGTATGGTTGGCATCTGTCTTCTTCCCTCTCCTGGCTCCCCTACTGCCCTTGTGGACCTTGCCACAGATGGCCTGCTACATAAGACGACTCTGTCCCTTTGGGGTGTGCAGCAGGGCAGGGTCTCTCTGACATAGAGACCCTCAGCTTAGCAAGCGCCTTCACTGCCCCCACAGCCGCCCGCACGAGAAGTCGGGCTTGCACCAGTGAGGGTGCCAGGGTTCGGGAAAGCGGGGTGCTGCCTGAGGCCTGGGCCTGCCCCTGGGCCTTCAAGTCCCCAGGCTCTCGTTACTGGTCCACGATGCCCCCATCCTCCACCCCAACCCCCTTCCCAGCAGCACTTCCTCATTCACCGCCTTCCCCCCAGAGTAAAACAGAATGTGGGGACTTGGGTTCCCCCAAAACAACTGATGACATTGTCCTGGATCGGCCAGAAGACACCCGGGGCCGGCGGCGTCACAAAACTGAAAGTGTTCGGACTCCAGGTGGCACTGAGCGGGCACCAGGCCCAGATTCTGGAACTCAGAGACAAAGGTGGGTGTGTGCGTGCATGCGTGCGTGCGTGTGTGTGTGTGGGTGTGTGGGTGTGTCTTGTGTTGCGTCACAGGTGGGTGTTGTTTGTGTAAGTACACATGTGTCACGTGTGGAGGTGAGCCTCTTACTCCCACTATGTCTTCAGACGCAGAACCACACAGCTCGAAGAGGGCGAGGTGGGGACCCTGCAGCCTGTGTTTGCTCATGCGACTCAGCACTGGATGGAGTTTATGGTTCAGATTGGTGAGACTCCAGCCCCTCGTCCCCCGTACTCAACCCCACGGCCTGGTCCGCATCCTACATCCCCACCATGACATCTCTGCCCCGGTTCCAGGTTGTGCCTCAGTGTCCAGGAGCTCCACCCACATGGTGTCCCGATTCCTCCTTCCGTCTGTCCTCTCTGAGTTCACTACTCTGGTCACCTCCATGGCCGGAGACACCAGTGTCCGTGTCTTTGAGCAGCATTTGTGAGTTTGG
Organism: Ailurus styani; assembly: GCA_002007465.1. NCBI lineage: Eukaryota > Metazoa > Chordata > Mammalia > Carnivora > Ailuridae > Ailurus > Ailurus styani. The sequence goes on along the minus strand of LNAC01000063.1, from coordinate 4,834,281 downwards.
GGTCTCCTAGAGGCTAAGCTCGGCTAGGCCTGGGAGGCAATGTCCAGGGAATGGGGCCGTACATGGATGGCCTGCCTTTTGTCCCTCCCTTCCTCCCTCCAGGGGTTCAGAGCCAGAGATCTTCAGTCCTTGCTCCCTTGGACAGCTGGGCCCAACGCTGCGCCCGGCGACACAGCGGCACCTGCTGCTCCTGGGAAGGAACTTCTTGCAGTGGAGGAGACCAACCCAGCAGGGTGAGGGCATGGTCTAGAGGGAGTGAGTTCAGAGTCGTGTGGGGGCAGGGTGGGCTCAGGGGATCCACCTCCGGACCCCAACTGAACACTCCCCCCATAGCTGCCAAGGCCGTGCAGCGCTTTGAGCCAGGAGGCGACGGGAGCTCCGGGCGAAGTGCTCCCCGGCAGAGGTTCTTGCTGCTGGAGGTCGTGGACAAGAAGGTAGATGGGGAGGCCAGGGGGTGGGTGGGAGAAGGGGTTCAGTGATGTCACTGACCCTGACCCCTGACTTCCAGCTGCAGCTGCTGACCTACAACTGGGCTCCAGACCTGGGAGCGGCCTTGGGCCGGGCGCTGGTTCGCCTGGTGCAGTGGCAGAATTCACGCGCCCACCTCATCTTCTGCCTCCTCAGCCAAAAGCTGGGGCTCTTCCATCATTATGGCCAGTTGGACTTCCCGGTGCGGGATGAAAAGGTGCCTGTTGCTCGGGCTCCCTCCTCTAGTTCTGGTTCCTAAGGGCTTAGTTCAAGGAAGTGCCAGCCCACAAGCAGGGGAGAGGGGACAGATTGAGGGCAGAGGTAGTGGGGAGGGAGCATCTGAGAGAGGAGGCCATGGGAGGCCATGGGGTGGGAGAGAGGGTCTGAAGGCAAAGGCCATGAACCCACTGTGACACTCCATCTCTCCCAGGAGCCAAACCCATTCCTCTTGCCCACCATGGAAGCAGAGACCCTCATCCGGAGTGCAAGCCCCCCACTGAGCCGTGAACAGGGCCGGCTGAGTGCCTCCTCTCGGGGCGGGGGCCCCCTTCCCCTTGACACATTCCCTTTCGATGAGGCCCTAAGGGATATCACAGCTGCCCGCCCCAGCTCCTCGCTCGGCCCTGTGCCCAGACCCCCTGATCCCGTCACCTACCATGGACAGCAGTTCTTGGAGATCAAGATGGTGGAGCGCAGAGGTGAGGGCCCTGGGCCGGCTGGGGGCAGTCTGTGGAGTGTGGGAGGGAGGGGGTGACCTCCCGGAGGCCGTTACTAATGCTTGCATCTCACAGAGCTGGAGCGCCAGATGAAGATGGAGAACCTGTTTGTGACCTGGCAGCAGCGTTCTGCCCCAGCCAGCATGCCCATCAGCGTGAGTGGTTCGATCCTGGGTCCTCCCCGAGCATCCTGGGACCTGTCCCTGGCCACCCCTGTCATGCTCACCGCTTCATCTCCCCAGGCTGCAGAGCTGGAGACCCTGAAGCAGTCATCCCGCCTGGTGCATTACTGTGCAACGGCCCTGCTCTTCGACCCAGCTGCCTGGCTGCATGGGCCCCCCGAGACTTCTGGGCCCCCCGAGGGCCAGGTGAGGCTCCAGACTCCCGGGTCTCTTCCGTGGGACCTCCGTCCCTCCACCCCTGTGGTGCAGGAGACCAGGGCTAGAGCCTGCCTTACTCTCCATTCCCGCAGCGGCGCCATCGCCCCGAGTCCGTGGCCGGGAGCCGGGAGGCCGCTGCCAGCTGTGAGTCCTCAGATGCGCCCCCACCAGGGGCCCGGGAGGAGCCGTGGCTGAAGGAGCTGAGCCTGGCCTTCCTGCAGCAGTATGTGCAGTATCTGCAGAGCATGGGCTTTGTGCTCGTGCCGCTGCGGCCCCCCTCCCCCGCCCGCAGGTGAGCCCCCTCTCCCCTCCCTAATCCTCCCCTCTGCCACCGTGGGCCAGGCCCCACACACCCTGCTGTCTTCGCCTGGCCCCATCTGAACCCCGTGGGCCTTACTGCACGTCCTTCGCATGGCCTGTAAATCTCCCAGCCACACGGGCGTGCTTACGTCCGTCCACGTCCTCACAGGCTCTTGCCCACATACAGCTTGCACGCTGATGGCCCGTGTACCTCCACGCCCTGAATCTAGGCCTTAAGGATTCCGGGCCCAGTCACTGCAGGGGCCTTTCTGGGTATCGCGCATGGCTCGTGGCCCAGGAAGCCCTGTCCTTGCCGAGTTAGGCTCTCTCACCAGGGACCCCTGCACCCAGCCCACCTGCATCGTCCTCCAGCTCATTCTGGGACAGTCATGACAGGTCTGAGTCTTGGGAAGCAGGCAGCTCCTCTGTCGCCATGTTTCAGCTCCCCGGAGCACAGTGACACATCCACGGTCCTGTGTCAAATCTCAGATTCCCATTTCTGTGGCCCCTGCTTTATGTTGTTCTCAACATCTGAGCCTCCAGAGTCTGCATTCCCAGCCTCTTCCCAGTGGCTGTGGGAACCTCCCTCTTCGTGTTGCACACAGTTGCTTTTGTGTCCGAGGTGTGCTTCCTTAGTCGGGACACAGAGTGACCCAGAGAGCCAATTCCAACTCCTTAGTGTTTCTGATACCAGCTCTCCAGCTCCCAGGCCTCCCTCCTTTTCCCAGGCATTAGGAAGAGAGAGTAGGCCTGTTCCTGTGGGACCCCGCCCCTCTCATGTCTGGGCACCTGAGGGGGCCTGAGGAGGAGCTCTGCTTGCTGCCCTGACAGGTTCCCCTAAAGGAGCGTCTCTGAGAGACTTCGGTGTCCATACTCGCCATTCAGTTTGAAGCTATTCCCCAAAGCCTGGGTTCCTTTTTAAAACAAAAGACAGTAGGGGCACCTAGGTGGTTCAGTCAGTTGGGTGTCCAACTCAGGTCTCAGGTCAGGTCTTGATCTTAGGATCATGAGTTCAAGCCCCACATTGGGCTCCACGCTGGGTATGGAACCTACTTTTTAAAAAATAGTATTTTTTTTTAAGACACTGGGATGAAAAATACGTTTCTAGAGCCAAATTTACAGTCAGGCCTTCCTCTCTCACCAGTCTTTAACCATCTCCAACCACTGCTTAAGTGTTGTTCCAATTTCCTTAAGGATTAAATGAGACATTTCCTTTTGCCAGAGGCTTTGACACACCCCGCCTCACTCTCCAACCCCAGATTGCCAGCAAGTGCTCTGGCGGTTCGTAGCTCCTGATGTAATGAGTGCGTCCTACTGGCCCTGGCTGTTTTCCTTGTTCGTAGTACCTTCCCTGCTGCTCTTCTCCCCTTACGTCTGAGTTGAGTAGGCCTATGGGACCCCGAAACTGCCATTCCTCATTCAAAAGAGAACCACTTTTCCCCTCTCAGGGGAAAGTACCTAACCAGGCGTCAAGCATGTCTTTGAATTTTCCTCCTGAAATTTTAGACGTGATTGGCCTCACCTTCCCCCCAACCCCCACTCCCCCCAGTACGGGGCTCTCTCCGTCCTCTCACGATGTCTCCCCATAGTCCCAGCAGCCTCTCGTGCCCTAACCTGGCCCTCTCCTCTCACTGGTGGGAAGGGGCCTGCTCTCCACTTCCCCGCGGAGCACTCCTCCCGCTTCTCCTTAGAGCAGCAGCTGCCGTGGATCCCTGCCGCCCCGCGGTGTAGACCTCCAATCCCAGCCACTTCCCCGACACAGTGCCCCAAGCAGGTCCTTCCCCTCTCCAGCCCTGTTTCTGCTCCTGCAGAGCGCTTGCCTGTGCAAGCAATTGTGGGGCTGCTGGCCAGACTGCTTCCCCCGCTGGCCTGCCTCATCCTCTTCCCTGCTCTTTTCTGCAGCGCCAGCCGGCTGCGGGCCATGGCTATCCTCGGAACGGAGGGCCGCGGCTCCTTCTCCTGCCCTAAAACCAAGACTGATGGGAGCCCCAAGGTAGCGTATCATCGTGCACCTTCCCCAATGGTGCGATCAGTGACATCCCAGCCTCAGGTGTCACTGAGCCGGAATCACTAACCCAAAGGAGTCCCATGCTGGTTCGAGTCTGGTGACTCCCCAACCCTGGCCCCTGAACCCCAGTCTTTTTTCTTTCTTTAGAGTACTGGCTCTCCAGTCACCACCTACCACCTGCAGCGAGCACTGCCTGGGGGTATCATCCTCATGGAGCTGGCTTTTCAGGTGAGCGGGAGGAACAGTGAGCGGGGAGAGCCAGATCCGCCTATTTCTTGCTCTCCTGACCTCATCTTCATTCTCTCTCTAGGGCTGTTACTTCTGTGTCAAACAGTTTGCCCTAGAATGTTCCCGAATCCCCATGGGGCAAGCTGTCAACTCTCAGGTATGTGGTAGGGACAGAGAAATAGGGGGTCTCAGGCATAGTGATCCCCAGTGCGCTGTGGTCGGTAAGATGATGGGTAGTCTGGGCCAATGGTGATCGAGCGCTGTGGGCTGGCCAAGTCATTGGCCATTCCAGCACCATGACTGGGTCATCCACGCATCAGCCTCGCTGTTCCTTGGGACAGACCTGTTTTCCACAGTAGCACTGGAGGCAGAAGGCAGTCCAGCACAGTGGCTGCTCTGGTCCTGTGGTCATCGTGGGACTGACAGGAGCCCAGCACCGTGGTCAATCCATAACCATAGATGGCCAGTGAGGACCTGTGAACATAGTGGGTAATCTAACACATGGGGAAATTGGTGCCATGGGCAGTCCTGGCCTAATCTAGAGCTGGAGACAGCCAGGCTTTGTCAGGATCACCACTAACACTTAGAATGAGGACCAGAGTTCCCAGCCACATAGCGTAACCCTGGCACTTGGTTGATATTTATGTACCTGTCTGTCTGTTTCGGGGCAGGGCCTCTGTACCCATGAGTGTCCAGCTCCCAGGACTGCTCAGAATGAGTCATGATCGAGTGAGGTCAGGGACCTGAAGCCCTCTGGACTTGAGTTAGTTCAGCTCCTTCGGTCACCAGGCATGTCGTGTGAGGGCCTGTGCCTTCTTCGTGCCTCTCATTTCGCTCCTGAGATCAGGATCTGATTGGGCCCAGTCTGCCTGACTCCTCATACCTGGATAGCTCACACCCAGCCCATGGATAGTTGCCTTTGACTTGACTGTGGACACCTAGTCCAGCCATCATGGGATAAGGTGACCCAGAAAAGCGTGGTGACTTTATGTGCAGAAACCTACCTGGGCCAGAGCACTCTGAAGGGGCTCTGGACAGGCAGGTACACTTTCCCACTTTGCTGTAGTGCTGGCGGGAAAGACCCAGCCCCGTGACTCCTTGAAGTCCTTGTGGCTTCCTGCCCCTGATCTCCATCCAGCTTGTCTCTCTCTGCCCCTACTTGTGTAATCACTGTCCCTATGTACATTTCTAAATTGCCGTACTGTTGCTGTTGTTGCTAAGTGCAGAGTATGCACACTCAGGAGAGAGGAGAGCTTTCCTTTCCCTGGACACCTAAGGGGACCCGCATGCGAGGAGGTTAAGTACGTGCCCCCTGCAACATGCCAGGACTGGGGCTGACATCTAGGTCTGTGGCCGGGAGCCCTCAGCTAACATTCAACATCATGCACCATCCCCGACAGTGAAGTCAGCGATGTCCCCGAGCCTGAATTATATCCCCCCAGCCTTGCTCTCTTCTTTTTCCCTCCTCCACGAGCATCCTGAGCCCTTTCCGCTCTAATGCTTGTGATCATCGTAATCCGTGGGCTGTTCAGTTTGCCACGCGTTCTCTAGCTTTACAAAGACCTCTGCTTCATATGATGAGGGAGCTGAAACCGAGACATTGGGACTCAGGCAAGACCACATGGCTACTCTGACTCCTAGGCCATCGCTTCTTCGACAGCTGGTTCTTTCTTTTCCTAATAACTCCTGTGCCCAGTGCTTCAGAGGGCCTGGGCTTGTACATCCTGCCAGCCCAGCACCGCGGGGCCAGCTGCTGACACACTCTCGGTGACAGTGGCTTCTACCAGGAGAAGCACCAGCTCCGTATCTCTGTCTTCCTTTTTTCCTCCGTCCGTGGTTCATTCATCCATTCACAGATCAATTAAAGGAGGCCCCAGCCTGGCCTAGCCTTGGCAGGATGTCCCAGAGGACGCTTTACAAACGAGTAGGAGCTAGCCAGAGTTTGGGAAGCAGGGAGAGCAGCATTCCAGACAGAAAGAACAAGCAGGTACAAAAGTGTGAAGAGCACGTACAGTGTCCTGGGAAGAGCAGGTAGTTGGATGGGAAGGTCAAGCTGGAGAGATGGGAGGAGCCAGGAGAGACTTCCCAATAGTACATTCCACGCCTGGCCTCCCCTGGCCGCCTGCAGAAAACTGTGGCACTTGGCTAGATTCCGCATAACACCATCTTCTAACGTCCTGCATCCTCATGTCTGTGGCCTAACATTGGCTGTCCTGTCTGCCCGCCGCTAGAACGTACGCTCTTTGAGGGCCGGGTTCACCCCTCTCCCAGTGTATCCTCTCCCAGTGTATCCTCAAAAAGTACCTGGCGGGGGCGCCTGGGTGGCTCAGTGGGTTAAAGCCTCTGCCTTCGGCTCAGGTCATGATCTCAGGGTCCTGGGATCGAGGCCCGCATCGGGCTCCCTGCTTGGCGGGGAGCCTGCTTCCTCCTCTCTCTCTGTCTGCCTCTCTGCCTACTTGTGATCTGATCTCTCTCTGTGTCAAATAAATAAATAAAATCTTAAAAAAAAAAAAAAAAGTACCTGGCGGGCACTAACCAAGTATGTTTTGCATCAGTGATCTTGTGCCAGACTTTAGCAGACTCTGCGGTAGAATCAAAAGGCCCATCTGTCAAACGGTCATAGTTTTCATGTAAACAGAATGACATGTCTGTATGAAAAAGGGAATACGCTGAGGGGGGCTTCCCACGGAAGAGGGAGAGAAACGGGAATGTGCCAGGTGGCCCGCCGGATCCTGACCTGGTGCCCTGCCTCCCTCCCAGCTGTCCATGCTGTTCACGGAGGAGTGCGACAAGGTGCGCGACCTGATGCACGTGCACTCGTTCAGCTACGACTTCCACCTGCGCCTCGTGCACCAGCACGTGCTGGGCGCCAACCTGGTGCTGCGGCACGGCTACCACCTGACCACCTTCCTGCGGCACTTCCTGGCCCACCACCCCGACGGGCCCCACTTTGGCCGCAATCACATTTACCAAGGTCAGTGCCCAGGGATAGGCTGGTGAACCAGAGCTAGACCAGACCCCAGGGGGTCTCCAAACCAGGGCTGATGGGACCACTTCCTGGGACCAGACCTCGCACCTCCTGTCTCATGTTGTTAATCACTTCACGTCACCTGGACTGTGTCCCTGTGTCTCTGGTTTGTGTCTTTCTCTGACGTTCTTCACAGTTTTCTATCACAGTTTAGATCCTGCCCTCTGTCTGTTCTGAGCCACTTTGGGCCCATCTCTGTGTTCTCCAGGACTTTAGGAGCCCCCCAGAATAACAGAGCCAGTCCACCTGTCAGTGGGAGCCTTAGGGATATGTGTCCCCCTGTCCCACCTATGCAGTATGTCTGTCGCAGGCTCAGCGTCTCCTGTGACTCTCCCCTCAGGGACACTGGAGCTCTCCACGCCACTCATTGCCGCCCACCAGCTGTACAACTACGTAGCTGACCATGCCAGCTCGTACCACATGAAGCCATTGCGGATGGCCCGGCCAGGAGGCCCAGAGCATAACGAATATGCCCTGGTATCGGCCTGGCACAGGTGAAGTTGGGAGGCGTCGGGGGCACCAGCAGGTGCTCTGGCAGAGCTGAGATCGGGGCCATCTGGGCAGTAGGGAGACTGGTGTTTTCTTGAGCCAGAGGGATGGGGTTGGCTTCATTAAAACCTTGGGGTTGGCATCTTCCCCACCCCCACTGTACAGCTCCGGCTCTTACTTGGACTCCGAGGGACTTCGTCACCAGGACGACTTTGATGTGTCTCTGCTGGTGTGTCACTGTGCTGCACCCTTTGAAGAGCAAGGAGAAGCCGAGCGACATGTTCTGCGGTCAGCAGATCCCCCCACTCCTCGAACGTGCTCGTGGCCCAGCCTCCCCTGTGCCCTTGCTCCCTGTGTGTCCTGCTCTGATCACATTCCTACCCCATCCCCACCCCAGGCTGCAGTTCTTCGTGGTGCTCACCAGCCAACGAGAGCTCTTCCCCAGACTCACCGCGGACATGCGCCGGTTCCGGAAGCCACCCAGACTGCCCCCTGAGCCGGAAGCTCCTGGGAGCTCAGCTGGTAGCCCTGGGGAGGCCTCGGGGCTTGGTCTGGCCCCTGGACCCACTCCCCTGTTCCCCCCACTGGCTGCAGAGGTGGGCGTGGCACGGGCACGGCTGGCTCAGTTGGTCCGGCTGGCTGGAGGGCACTGCCGTCGGGACACCCTCTGGAAGCGCCTCTTCTTGCTGGAGCCTCCGGGGCCTGACCGGCTACGGCTTGGGGGGCGCCTGGCCCTGGCGGAGCTGGAGGAGCTCCTGGAAGCAGTCCATGCCAAATCCATTGGGGACATTGACCCCCAGCTGGTAAGTGACCATGAGTTCTAGAAGGGGCTGGTTTGGATACTAGGGATTCTGGCAGCCACTGGGGTGGAGGGTGCAGAGATCTCAGGAGGCTCTGGGACAGCAGATCCAGCCCGGTGGACCTTTCCCTAGGACTGCTTCCTGTCTATGACGGTCTCGTGGTACCAGAGTCTGATCAAGGTGCTCCTAAGCCGCTTTCCTCAGAGCTGTCGCCATTTCCAGAGCCCAGACTTGGGAACTCAATACCTGGTAAGTCTCTCTGAGCCTCCTCAGGAAGGGGAAATGTAGCTGAAGGCCTCATCAGAGAGATGACAGGTTCCTGAAGGAGCCTCAGCCCAACGTTAACTAGGTCTTCTTTGGTGGGAAGCCTACATGGAATGGAATCCACGTAAAACCCTTCAAGTACTGAGCCCCGAGCTTTGACATAGGATTCATGAGAGCAACCTGGAGCTCTGACCTTAAATGCTCACAAAAACACAAACCTCTGGCTAGAGATCCCAAGGGCCAAGCTCTGGAACCTCATCAGTCTTTGTCATAGGGCCTGGACTACCAAGAAGGACCTCTGGGGCTTTGTCACCCAAAGCGTGGTCTTCACACCAGCGGTGGTGGCAGCACTAGGGAGCTTGCCAGAATGCAGGCTCTCGGGCCCCAGCTCTGACCTACTGACTTAGCACGTGCCGCTAGCCCAATCCCCGGGTGCAAGTGAGAGGCTAAAAGCACTACCTGGGCCAGGTAAAAGGAAAAAGGCTCAGGTGTTGGCTGGACAGTGCGGCAGACGGTGGGGGGGTGTGTGGTTAAGAGACTGAAGAGGTGGGCCTAATGAGAGCAGCAGGTGTGGGGAGGAGACGTTCGGAAGAAGACTTCAAACAAAGTAGGAGCTGGTCCGTAGAGAGCAGTCCCGCAACACTGCTTGGGGGAAGGCGAGTTTCGGGGTGTGAAGAGGCATCCCGGGACGGCTGAGGGGAGTTGGTAAGGCTGTGGTTGTACAGGAGGGCTGTGAGTCGATGGGGGTGCTCCTGTGGATGGGGGGAGCGCTGAAACAGGAGTGGATTTGGGGGAAGGGTGATGAGTTGAGTTGGAAGTCCATGAGGCCCTCCCAGGACCACATTCTAGAAGGTTTATGGACACTGGGGACCGGAGCCCAGGAGAGAGAGACCTAGGCAACAACTCCGTGAACAGGTGGTCACTGAAGCCTGGGAGTAGAAGGAATCACCTGGAAGAGATCACAGAGCTGAGCAAAGGGACAGTCAGACATAGGAGGATAGTCCCAAGGGAGTTCAAAGAGATGCAAGACCCAGGACAGGAGGCAAGGAGGGCTTGTGCCAAGAGTAGAGAACTCTCCATCACTGCCAGCGTGCCAGCTTTGTGCAGGGCCTTTAGACAGACGAGCTCTGAAACCTTCCAGTCAGGCCTCTCCCCCTCGTTCTGAGGAGGCTGGTCGGGCTGACAGGGAGCCAGCGAGGATGAGAACAGGTTCGGTTTAGAGACAAGGTCCTGGGCACCTGGCATGCAGGTGGGCTCAGGTGTGGTGATGAGAGCAGGCCTTCCTCAGACCGGTCCCACTTCCAGAATGCCCTCAAGGAAGGTGGGTGCTGCCTCAGGTGACACAGACCTCACTCCCTGTGTCACTCTGTCTTTCACTGCAGGTTGTGCTGAATCAGAAGTTCACGGACTGTTTTGTGCTGGTGTTTCTGGATTCGCACTTAGGAAAGACGGTGAGAACGGGGGTGAGGGGCTTTGTGTCAGCCTAGTGGGAGGCTCCCCCCGGAGCCTTCTGAGGTTGGGGAGTCCTGCTCCCCATGCCTACCTTCCCTCCTCTCACCACTGCACCCCTTTCGTTTTCGTGTTCCCCAGTCTCTGACAGTGGTTTTCCGAGAGCCTTTCCCGGTACAGCCCCAGGACAGCGAGAGCCCCCCTGCCCAGCTGGTCTCCACCTACCACCACCTCGAGTCTGTCATCAACACAGCTTGCTTCACCCTCTGGACCCGTCTACTCTGAGGGCCAGACCAGTGAATGGACCGTTCCTCGAACCATGGGGGTCCGGAAGCTTGCCCACTTGAAGCAGGACTGACCAGCCCTTCTGGACCCAGACACCGAAGGGGACACCGAAAGCTTTGTGACTAGGTCTCGGGTCTGCAGCCCCAGCCTCGCTCCGGGAGCTGCCCTCTTGAGCACTTGCCACTGGTGACTCGCCCAGGGCTCCAGAGGGGTAGCCCAACTTCCTGAGGTGCCCATCTCCTCTCAGGCCCCTGGACCTTTCCAGGAAGGGACTCCACCTTCCTGCTCACTGGTGGAGTCCCAGGAATTCACAGCAGGTGGTAGGTGCTCACCCCTGAGAGCTCCTCTGCCTGAACACTGCCCCCAAGTCCCCGATGGCTGGCAGCCACCCCGTGCCCGCTTTGAGCCCTCTGGTCTTCATTTCCCACTTGAACATCATTGCTGGACGTTGCCGCTGAGATATGTCCTGTTGGTTCCAATGCCCGCTCTGCCTCTGAAGCCCCTGTAACCACAGGCAAGTCCCTTAGCTCTCGGACCTGTGGTTTGTGGTGTGGAAATGAAGAGGCGGACTCAACAACCCCCGTGTGCACAGACCGGAGCACTTGAGCATGAGCCGGACGTCCCTTCTCTTCCCTCCTCCCCTGGAGGGAAGCAGCCCCGGGAGAGCGAGGGGTTAGACACTGTGTGTCCTCCAGCCACGCAATAACACACACATGGGAAAGTGTTCAGCAGGTGGTCTTTAATTCAGGACGTGCAGGCCGCTGGGGCCCGTCCCCCCAGGCAGAGGGGAGCGGGGCGGGACCTCACCGGCCAGCCTGAGGGCGGCCCCGCCTATCCCAGTATGAACGAAGCCAACTCAAGCCCTCTGCTGTGTCTCCTGAGGAGAGAGGGAGGTGGTGGCATCTGGGCCCCAGAGGAGAAAAGCACCCACGTCCAACAGCTGTCCCTCCAGAGCTCCCTTCCCTTCCCCAGGGCCCGGCCTGGAGCCCCCGCACCCCCTCACCTTGAGGCCGGTACTCGCAGCCCACAAAGCCCTCGTAGCCTTCATCCTCTAGCAGTTGGAATAGGTAGGGGAAGTTCAGCTCCCCGGGGCTGTCAGGCTCCCCCCGGCCTGGGACCTGTGCCACCTGCACGTGCCCTAGACACAGATGGTGGCAGGTGGGGGGCCCAGGCTCCAGCTGAGGCCTGAGGGACAGATGCGAGGGAGGCTGGGGGCTGAAGGGGTGGGAGCGCAGCAGACAAGAAGGAGCAAAGGAAGACCCATCTCACCAACGAGGGGCAGGAAGTCCCGTATGTTTCCTGTCAGGTTCCCATCCATGATTTGCCAGTGGAATAGGTCCTGGGTAGAGAACACTAGTCAGAGACCCCGCAGACCCCCCACTCCATTCTCCCCAGATGTGGGGAACATGGGCCTTGTGAGAAGCGTTCCCTTTCGTCCACTCACCATCTGTAACTGGAGGTTGGGTCTTCCAACCTTCTGTAAGATGGCTGCCGCTGGGAGAGAAACCGGGGAGGGGCCGTGAAACCCAAGGAGAGCACCAGAACCGGCGGGGCCTGGGGGGGCTCGGGGCTGCGGTCCTACCCTGCCGGGGGGTGTCCAAGAAGTACTGCGGGTCAGTGACGCGGGTGTTGATGGGCTCCAGCAGTCCCACGAGGCTCTCCTGGCAGCACGGTGGACCCGTGAACAGAGCTCTGCTCCAGTTTCATGCCCCCTCAGCCAGTCACTGGTGAAGCCCCTCCCTGTTCCCTCTGAGCTGGGCTAGTGCCCGGCCTCGTGCCTCATTTGCTGTCCCCTCTGTGTGCCCCCCGCCGCAGGCACAGGCATTCATGTAAGTACGCGTGTGTGTCTGTCTGTCCTCGGTCTCACCTGAGCCAGAACTCCAGCGGCGTGCCTCAGGTTCTCCAGAAAAACTGTCTCCATTTCACTCCTGACTGCTGCTCGGTCAGCCCCCTGGGGTACTCGGCCAGCCATCAGGTGAATCCTGGAGGGAGGTGGCGCTGGAGGAGGTTGGGGAGGCCATCCTGACAACGGGGGGGGGGGGGGGG
>LNAC01000063.1:4766899-4820230 GCA_002007465.1 Ailurus styani | reverse complement strand
GGGCCGGGAGCGCCGATCCGGGCGAGGGCGCTGCGGGGCCGGGCAGGGCCCAGCTCGGGAGGGCGCGCCGGGAGAGCCCGGCCCGAGGGGGCGCGCGCAGGCGCCTCGAGCCGAGTTAAGAGCTCTCTGCCAGCTTTTTTTTGGTTAGAAAAGCAGTGTTCGGTAAAGACCGAGGAAGGTCCAGAAAAGTGACATTTTTCGAGACTGGAGAAAGGGAAATGCTGGGAGAGGCGACAGAACCAAGCGAGAGGAGCTCGGCCCGGGGGGTCGGCGGGAGAGCACCACCCCCTGCAACAACGGGAAGGCAAACGGTCAGGGGGGCGGGGGCCTGGGCTGAGAGCCTGGAGAGAAGGGCAAGACAGAGCTGGTCGGTCCCGCGAATCCTGTTAAAAGTGAGGAACGTGAACTTTAACAAATCCTTAGTATTTTCCCTCATTATAAAAATAGAATCTGTTCATTATGCAACGTTTGAAAGCTACAAGACGAAATCAAGAACATTCAAATCACCAGCCTTCGCACCACTAACCGCTGACTTTCCCTTACAGATTAAAAAATAAACATAAGCAGTTTTTTTCTTAGAGAATTCTGATCACACTGTACATGCAGTTTAATGGTCTGCTTTTTCATTTAATATTATTTTGTTAACATTTCCGCGTGTTCAGTATCCTTCAGAGTCATTGCATTCGTCGTTCATTGCGCCATACCCGCAGCCCACAATTTATCCCTCTGCTCTGTTGATGGTCATTAGGGTTTTTCAACATCGTGTGTGCGTGTGTTGTGAAAGCACTTGAATGCACTTCTTGGCTCCATCTCTGAATTTTTTTTCTGAGTCCTTTGAGATGTCCATTACAGTATTTGCCAGCCCAAAGTCCTTTATAAGGAAAACTGGCCCCACCACTGGTCTCTGCACTGAGCCGCTACGGGTGAGGGTGTTCCCTCTTACCCCAGCTGATTGGGCCACGGGAGGACATCTGATCCACCGGCTGCCAATGCCGCGGCTGGCCGAAGACCCATTACCTGCCTAGTTTGGAAAGATGATCTGGCCAATCAGATTCTGTGTCTCAAAGTCCAAACCAGGAAGTACTGAGAAAGTCAACTAAGAGGTAGTCTTGCCAAAAAATGATTGTGGCTGTAGAAACCAAGTAAGCAGGAGTCTGGTGAAGGAATGCTGCTGCAGAGAGGGGGGTAACCAAGCACCCGAGTAGGAGGGATCGAGGTAGCTTGTTGAGAAACCTCTGCCTAGAGTTTCTCCGACTGGCGAAACCCACAACTGCCGGGGTCTGTGCACTTCCCAGGCTGGGATGTTTAGACTTTCCTGGCTTTCTGTCTTGTAGCCTCTTAATGTTTTTTGAGAGAATTGGAATGAGTTTATTTCATCCTCAATAAGCAGAATGATTGGGGAGAATCCTAAGGCTGGAATTACATAGTCAGCAAGTTCCGGAACATGTTTTAAGGTCTTGATGCTCTGCTAAATTGCTTTTTAAAAACATCGTGAGTTTATACTCCACCAGTATGTTGGTGGAAGTCCTCTTGGTCTGTTTTCTGTGCTGGCTTTGACAGAAGGATGCTCCAAAGGCGACAATAGGAGCACCCAACTTCCACTCCCTGTTGCTGCAGGCCTCTGTCCCCAGGCAGGCCCACTCAGACACGTGGGGACCAGGCCAGTATCAGAGTTCATCCAAGCGGCCAGCAAGTTCCATTTCTTAGCTCTGCCTCTAAAAACAGACCGCCACCAGCTAGTCCTGATCACCTGATGTCTTGCCCATTTGAAGCTGGTATCATACTTGGAACTTGGATTGTCCTGAAACGGGTTTCTTGGGTATAGTCCAATCAGGATGTGACCTCACTAAGTTAAACATTTTAATCAGTCCCAACTTCAACATGTTTGTAGTCCAATGTTAACCATGCGGAATAACACTAAGGTAAGTATTTCTTTTTTTTTTTTTTTTTAAGATTTTATTTATTTGTCAGAGAGAGCAAGCACAAGCAGGGGGAGTGGCAGGCAGTGAGAGAAGCAGGTTCCCTGCCAAGGAAGGAGCCAGATGTGGGACTTGATCCCTAGAACCTGAGATCATGACCTGAGCCAAAAACAGACACTTAACGGACTGGGTCACCCAGGTGTCCTGAAAATAATTCCTTTTTAACACTTCACTGTAAATCTTTGAGTGTATAAATTCTGCTTAAGACTTTAAAAGCACCACCATCTGCTGGGGTCCACTCCTTTGTATGTATACCCTTTGGGCATCAGAGAGGCATGACTCACTTTTCCCCCTTAATTTTCTTTAACACCTTCACATATTACATCAAAATAAATGCAAAAGGAGGACAATGCCAGTGAAAATTATTTTCTTTTTTTTTAAGATTTTATTTTTAAGTAATCGCTACACCCAACGTGGGGCTCAAACTCATGACCCCAAGATCAAGAGTCGCATACTCCACCAACTGAGCCAGCCAGGTACCCTGAAAATTATTTTCTTTACTCACTGTTTGACTTTCTACCATATACCACTTTGCAACATAGGCATTACACTAAGTTATGATTACAAATCTTGATTCTTTAGGGGCGCCTGGGAGGCTCAGTTGTTAAGCGTCTTCCCTTGGCTCAAGTCATGATCCCAGGGTCCTGGGATCAAGCCCCGAATCGGCCTCACTGCTCAGCGGGGAGTCTGCTTCTCTCTCTCCCATGCCCCCTGCTTGTGTTCCCTCTCTAGCTGTCTCTCCCCCTATCAATTAAATAAATAAAATCTTAAAAATAAATAAATAAATCTTGATTCTTTGCATTTAACTTTTAACCAAAGAATTTTGTATGACAATGAGTTAAGGTAACAACAACTTATAAATAGTTACATGGACTATGTACTATGTACATAGTACATAAGACTTGAGTGTAGAGTTCAGAGTCTTGTTTGATCACTGGATTGCACTTGCCAGTGTGGTAAAAAAAAAATTACACACACACACAGACACACATGCATACACACACCTCGTGTGAAATGCAAATCAAAACCTCAATGAAATTCATTTTATACTTTCCAGAATGACAAAAAATTTTAAATCAGACATTATCAAATATTGGATTGGATTTGGAACAACTGGAGCATTTATTCTCTGCCAGTAGAAGTGTGTGAATCACTACAGTCACTTTGGAAATCAATCCGGCGGTATCTGTTAAGGCCGAACATCCATATACATTTGATCCCACAGTTCCTTCCCCAGATATATGCCCTGAAGGGACGTTTACACAGGTGTTAAGGAACCCCACTATTTATGTACCAAATGCGAAACTAACCCCAAAGTCCACTAGTATGTATAGAGATGAGTCACAGGATAGCCATCCAGTGTTGTATAGAAAAGTGAAGACAAAGCTGGTGGCTCAAATAACACAATTGAGTTTGCTCCTGTATTCCAGTGATAGATGAAGAGTTTATAGTGAAGTTTGGGTCAAACTGGAAACATCAGTATGAACACAGCAACCGGATAACTCTCAGAAACGTAATCTTGAGTGAAAGAAGCGAATCACAGAGAAATATATAGAGTGTGATCCCATTTATACAAACTCCAAAGCAGGGATGACCAGACAATATCTTGTTTGAGGATAGAAGCCTCTGTGGTAAAAGTGTGAAGACGAGCAAGTGAATAATGATTGCAAAATTCAGGGTGTCAGTGAGCTCCAGACAGGGAGGGAAGAGGGGAGAGTCGGAGGCTTCAAAAGTGATGCCCGTCCCCTACCTCTTCTGCTGGCCGAGACGGTCCTGTATGCATACACCTCCATTTTATCACTACTCTTTCTGTCTCACATCTATTTTATAAATACTGTGTTGTATCTGTTTCATGTTTAATAAAAATGAGTTTGTAAAACCTTCTGTAAGTGTTACTGCCACCTGTTAGCACATTTTGCATTAACATCCTTCTGGTAATGTCATCTTAATCACAAGGCTTTTTCTACAGATTCAGCTTGTTTGTGATAGACTGTGATCACCACGTTCTGGATTCAGTGTGTCACTGTTCTGTGTAGTAGTTTTTTATCCTATCACCTGCCTAGAACCTATGGTAGGCAGCCTTTCCTCCGGTCCCCCAGTGATGTCCACCTCCTGGTCTTCACACCCTCTCTCCTTGAATGTGGGCTGGACCTGGCAACTTCCTTCTAACAGATGGAATAGAATCTCAGAGACGGGGTTGCAAAAAGGCTGTGACTTCCGTTTGGGGCGCCCCCTCTCACTCTTTCACTCCCTCACTCTGAGGAAAACCAGCTGCCCTGTGGTGACCTGCCTTATGGAAAGACACAGGTCAAGGGGCTTTCTCTGGCTAACAGCCAGCAAGGACCTGAGGCTGCCGACAGCCACGTGAGGGAGCCTGGAAGCAGATCTGCCATTAAGCCTCAACACTGTACCTCCAACAACAACTTAATTGCAGCCTTGTGACAGAGAGGGTTTGAATCAGAGATACCAGCTAAGCCACACCTGGATTCCTGACCTACAGAAACTCTTTGATAGTAAATGCTGGTTGTTTTAAACCACCAAGTTTTGAGGTAATGTGTTGGCAACAGTGGATAACTAATAAAGGATCTCTTTTTTATTCTGGGATAAGTTCTCTGGTTTGAGGAAAACAGTGTCATTTCTACCACTCCTGCACCTTAAGATATAAATGGGTGCTGCCATTTTCCTATGTGATTCTCCCTTCCAAGTCCCAGTGATTGGTCATGAGTGGGCACCGGACCCAAGCTAGATGAACCACATACCCTCTTACAGACATTGCAGGTCACCTACCCAACATCTCTTCCCTCTTTTCTCCTTCCTAACAGAACCATAGCTCATGGGGACAGTCAGCCAGAGAGAATAAAACTAGCGTACAGAGCAAAGTAGCAAACAAAAACCAAGTGGCACTGTGTTCAGCACTTGGAACCTCTGTGAGGGAACCAACCAGGCTGGCCTCTGACTTCATCTTACCTCTTTCTAGAAACCAGATGTCCCAGAACAAACTTTCTTTTTTCATCCCAAGATCCAGCACGGTGAACAATTCCAGAAAATACTTGGTTCTCTTGATGAAGTGTAACTTCCTCAATTTAAAGACCTGAACCCTGGGCACTGGAGCTATGTATGTATTCATGTCATTTTCTTTTCTTTTTCTTTTTTTTTAAGATTTTATTTATTTATTTGACAGAGAGAGATCACAAGTAGGCAGAGAAGCAGACAGAGAGAGAGGGGGGAAAGCAGACTTTCCGCCGAGCAGAGAGCCCAATGTGAGGCT
The DNA here is from genome assembly GCA_002007465.1 of Ailurus styani. Classification (NCBI taxonomy): domain Eukaryota; kingdom Metazoa; phylum Chordata; class Mammalia; order Carnivora; family Ailuridae; genus Ailurus; species Ailurus styani. Next base: position 4,814,983 of record LNAC01000063.1, on the reverse strand, counting down.
CAATCCCAGGACCCTGGGATCATGACCTGAGCTGAAAGCAGAGGCTTAACCCACTGAGCCACCCAGGTGCCCCTCATGTCATTTTCTGAATTTATATAATTTCATATAGGCTGTAGTGCAGCCTTTGTCTTTTGAAGTCATAAATTTATACTGATGTTTTTCATTTCACCCCAACTTCCATAAGCTCTTTCCTACCTTGTTCTAATACAAGAGCATTTTCATTTCTATTTAACTTTTCTTTTTTGAGCTGCCGGTCTTTATACCCCTTCTATACAGCAATGCTCAAATCGGATTCCACAGATCACGTTCTATATTTTCCCGTCCGACCATGGGTTCAGTTACAGGTGCCTAGATGTAAGAATAGCAACGTTCAAGTGTTACTCTATTATTATTATTTTTTGAGCCACTGAAGGTGCATTGCTACGGCTTTGGAACTGATCTTCCCTGCTTTTCTCAATATGCCAGCAGTAGTCCATATCACACGGGTTCACGATTGCTTGGAACCATGTCGGAAAGGAAGCTAAGTCTTCAGCAAAATTTTTCTTTCATAGTTTTCCCTTGTATCCAAGCACATCATAGAGAAATATCCATGGTACATCCACATTAGGACTCTCCCACTAAAATTTCAACACATTTAAACAGAATGTTGAATAACATCATTATAAAAAACAGCATGGAATCACTTTATGAAATTGTTTGCACGAATGATCATATAATATTCTTGGAAAAGTATTATCATACTTGCTGTTTCATGTTATACACCCTTATCTTGCAAAGGAGATTTCCTATAACTGGCCCTTTAGTTTCTATTCAATTACTGGTGGTCCAGATCACATCCAGACATTCTTCTTATGCCCTTCCCTTACATATGCACGCTATTAGTGACATGCACGGCCCTTGGCAGTCTTAACTAATGGAGAGTTAACTAACCATTCATTCAACCATATGCAAACTTTAAACTTGATTAAATACAACCAGTATATGTATGACTCAAAGCGTACAGGTATGAATAGTCATAAAGCTGGTTTTTACGTTGGAAATTTTGAAAAATCTAGTAACCCTGGCTACAGAATCCTATCCTTCCTTTGTTTAATCTTTACACACATGAATTCTACTCTTGGTGTTATGTATATACTTTTTGCTGTTTGTTTCTTTTTCAATATGTAGGAAATAGATTTTTAGGAAAATAAATAAACTCGGTCTACCTTACTGTTCTCTCTCCACCTCCTTCTTTGGCTATTCTTTTAACTGCATTTTATTCCAAAATATGTAAACTTTCTTAAAGATTTTATTGTTAAGTAATCTCTACACCCAACATGGGGCTTGAGCCCACAACCCCTAGATCAAGAATTGCATGCTCTATCGACTGAGCTAGCCAGGCACCCCAAAATATGAAGATATTTATTATTCCCCTATTGATGGACAAGATTGCCTCCAAATCATCACTATTACCAACAATAAGTATTCTTGTGTATGTTTTATGTATGTGTGCAAATATGAATATTTCTCCAGCATCTATCCCATAAGAGGACTTGCTGGACCATAGGACACACACATTGAAAGTTCTAATTCAGGGCACCTGGGTGGCTCACTCAGTTAAGTGACCGACTCTCAGGGTCATGAGATCAAGCCCCACATTGAGCTCTGTGCTTAGTACAGAGTCTGCTTGGGATTCTCTCTCCATCTCCCACTGCTCTTGCTCTCTCTCTCAAATCAATAAATATATCTTTAAAAAAAGAAGAAGAAAGCTCTAATTCACCACTAAATTGCTCTTCAAAGGGTTTTTATCAATTTGCATTCCTTCTAACAGTCTGTCAACTTACCTGTTTCCCTACATCTTCATCAACACTGAATCACATCAGCTTCTAAAATTCTTGCCAACCATGGGTCACTGAGTAAGAACCCCATCTGTGGTGGGGTCTCTGGCCCTTCCTCAGCCTCTGCAGTGACAGACACTCAAGGGGAAGGTCTGGTTAACCAGGTGCTGCTGATGTGTCACAGATCCCCAAACTTGTTCTTTCTTTTTTTAAGATTTTATTTATTTATTTGAGAGAGAGAAAAATTACAAGTAGGCAGAGAGGCAGACAGAGAGTGGAGGAAGCAGGCTCCCCACTGATCAGGGAGCCTGATGTGGGGCTCGATCCCAGGACCCTGAGATCATCACCTGAGCCGAAGGCAAAGGCTTTAACCCACTGAGCCACCCAGGCGCCCCTCCAAGCTTATTCTTAAAGAGAACTGTCCTCTTCCAAAATGACTATCTTCTTTCTTTACATGCCCAGCCATCCACCCTCAATATCCTTACTCTTCTTGGGACTTTTTTTTTCTGGATCCAGAAGGTTCTAGATTCCATCTTCCCTAATAAGTTCCTTCTGGCCAAGCCTACTCTTCCACCTCCACAGATGTGAGCTCTAGATGGGGTGGCCAGCCGTCTTGGTTGCTCCAACACACGCAGTTTACCCCTGGGGTCCCAGAGTAATTGTGAATAGCACGCCCTTTCACTTTCATGTACCATGATGCCCAGGAGGAATCACTAGACCCAGGATTTAGGACCAAAGTCCTCTCGGGCCCATCCACTCCATCTGGAAATCCTGTTTGCTGTACTTTCAAAGTACACCAGGAGCCTGATCACTTTCCTCCAGCCCACAACCCCCACTGACTTTCTAAACAACATAACCTCTCCCCTAGATTACCCTCATGGACGCCTGGGTGTTTCCGTCATTTGAGTGTCTGACTCTTGACTTTGGCTCAGGTCATGATCTCAGGATAGTGAGATCAAACCTAACATTGGGCTTTGGGCTCCACACTCATCGGGAAGTCTACTTGAAATTCTCTCTCTCTCTCTCTGACCCTACCCCCCAAAAATAAATAAATAACATTTTTTAAAAAAGATTTTTGCCAACCTGAAGGGGCAGAAACGTCTTTTTTTTTTAATTTTTAAAAGATTTTGTTTATTTATTTGAGAGAGAGAGCACAAGCAGAAGGAACAGCAGAGGGAGAGGGAGAAGCAGACTCCCCGCTGAGCAGGGAGCTTGATGTGGGGCTCGATCCCAGGACCCTGAGATCATGACCTGAGGCAAAGGCAACCACTTAACCAACCGAGTCACCCACACGCCCCAGAAGAAATGTCTTTAAAAATCAAGTCTTTGTTTATTACTAAGACTGAACATCTTTCCAGGTGTTTATTTGCCATTATGATTCCCTCTTCTGTGACTCGCTTACTGGTCGTCTTTGTCCACTTCTCAGTTGGATTCTTAGTATTCTCATGAATCAGTTTGTGGGTGCTCTTTATAGAAACTCCAGACATTACGTTTTTGGCTCTTTTGCTTATCTTTCACTTGTATTTAAAGCAACATTTGCTGTTTAGAGTGGTGGAGAAGGGCGGCCGTTCCATGGAGCTTTCTGTTCCCGTGTGGAAGGAAGCCCGCCCTCCGTGTTCCCCAGGGCGATGGAGTGACTCTCGAGGTTGGTAACTTGGGCAGAGAAGAGAAGCCAAAATGCGCAGCTCAGCCCCATCCTCCCTGATCTCTGTGAGAACGCACTCCTCCGACTCCGCCCGGGGCCTCGGGCCCTCGCAGGCCTGACCTCAGGGTGGAAAGGCAGCAAACCTGCTTGCCTAGCAGACCTAAGCCATATTGTCCGGTATCAGTGGTGGCAGTCATAAAAGTAATATTTGTCTCTCCATCTGTCACACTCCTGTGTCTATCTCTTGATAGGTTCTTGGATCAGTCAGAGTCCAAACAGAAAACAGATGGCACATTCAAATTAGGATAATTCAGGAGATTTTAAAAAGGCACCATTTACGAAGGTGTGGGCAGGGCGTGCGTGAGATCCGCGGGCTGGCCCAGCAACCCGGGGCTAGGAACAGCAGGTCTGCCACCATTCCCAGGCCTGGCAAGGTGAAGGGGAGGGGGACGTGGGGTCTCGAATCCAGGATCATGTGGAGAGAGCTGCCCTCCAAGGAGCAGAAGACCTCCATTGAAGGACACTGGTGGCTTGAAGGAATCTGCAGGGGGAAAGCCCAAGAAATATATACACTGACCTTCCTCTCTTCCCGGCTTCCAATCTCTAGATAAACCAAACAGATAAGCCAAACCAAACAGACACAGAGGACAAAGGGAACCCATTGATGTAATCCCCATAGATCTGCCTCCTTGGACAGAGAGCAAGGAGGAACAAGCTTGGGAGGGACAAACACGATGTATTTGGCACTGTCCACATCATTCCCCCCTCGGGTTATGCTCATATCCTGCATCTGAGTGAGAAACTCATGTTCCAATCCACGGGGTACACAGAGTCCCACTGGCTACTGTTTTACCAGGAGGCAGTCTTAATCTGGCATAATCCCCCCCGGAAAGCTAAAGCATTATTACCACTGATAGTTTTCAGGTAAGGAATCAGGTGGAAGTTAGGGGGAGTGAGCCAGCAGAATCCCAAAGTGGCATCTCAAATTCCTGCTCCCAGACATGCACACACCTGCTCTCCAATAGTCAATCAAACACTCATCTATGTACTGCTAGAAAGAGGGTTTGCAGGTGTGGTTACTGTCCCAAACCAGTTATGAAAGGAAGATTACCCTGGTGAGCCTGACCTAATCCGGTGAGCTCCTGAAAGGTTGAGGGCTCTTCCCGGGGAAGAAGGGGTCTATGGAGGCCTCCAGCCTCCGGCCACAGGGAACTGAATTCTGCCCCAACCACATGCTCCTGAAAGAGGACCCTGAGCCCCAGAGGAGAGTGCAGCTCATCGCTGATGTTAGCCTTCGGAGGGGGAGCCCAGCCACATTCACCATGCCCGGACTTCTGACCTCCGGAATGTGAGCTGATGAATGGGTGTTGTTTTCAGCTTTTATAGTCGTGATAACGTGTCAGATAGCAATAGAAACCAAACAGGGGGTGAGCAGTAGAGTCACGTAAGCATAGCTGTTACCGTCCTCATCTCTGTAGCCGGTGATAGGCCTAAGTCAGATCCCAGCAGGCTGCTGCCAACACTCGATCCGAGTCACCTCTGCCCTCTTCTAGGTCTTCACGATCTCAGTGGAATGACTCACGTTTTCCTTGTGGAGGAGCCGAGTCATCGGTAGTCCTGATAGTACGGCTTGTCCATCTTCCACTGACCACAGCTTCAGAGCAAGAGAGGAAAAGAGGTACCGGCCACAGAGTCCTCCTCACCCTCACGGAGGCGACACAGTCCCCCCCCACCACCAAGCCCGCCGCCGATGAGGAGCCGTTACCCCCACCACGCTCGAGAACCCCTGACCCAGCTGTGTAGGGACACGAGAGCCTAAAATGAGCAGGGTCTATTTCAGCCTCAAGTTCATGAGCACCATGACCGCACTTCCTGGTGGAAGAATGCTGGTACATGCTAGAAGCTTCGGATCCCCCCGGGGCCTGCGGTTCCGAGGGCAGAAAGCCAAACTGTCTTCTCTGAACCACACGCGTCTTGGCTCTGGGGGAGATGGCTCATCCACTGACCTCTGGTTTAAAGCCTATGCTCTTTGGATTTTTTTTAGGTTTATTTATTTGTTTGTTTATTAATTTACTAGTAACCTCTACACCAAATGTGGGGCTTGAACGTACGACTCTGACATCAAGGGACGCGTGCTCTTCCGACTGAGCCGGCCTGGTGCCCCCAAGCATATGCTCTTTGGCAGTTTTTTCCTTCCTGATGGCACGTAACCGAGGCTGTACAAATCCACTTTATCATTCTCTCTCCCACCACTCGGTCCCAGGCAGGAAGCCACATGGTCGTACTTGCAAAGTTCATGGGCATGCGCCAATGGCCACACTTCTTCTGCCATAAAAGACGTCCTTTGTCGGAGGTGCCGTGTTCGATAGCTCAGTGAAGGCTAAGTCGTTCTCTAAGTCTGCACGTGATGCTGGAAGAAGCACATCAGGCAGAGAAGACAAAAAAGCAGAATACGTATTTAACCTGTAAGAGTAAAGCTCTGCGCCCTCCACAATGAGATGTCCCTGGTCCTCCCTTCAGCCCCAGCATGGCTTTCTTTGTGCTGTGAAATTCAGGAGGCAGCACCTTGCCTTTCACTCTAGAAGGAGGCTCCAGACCCTTGAGGCTGCAGAAATTGCACCTACGTGGTAGGGCTCTCAGCCTTGGGCACACACACATCTTATAGAAGCATCTAGAAGGCTAGGCACTTCCCCCTCACCAGGTCGGTTAGCAGAGCACCATCACTGGAACGAACCAGGGTGACATCCTATAGGGCATCAAGATGACTGAGTCCCCCTCCCACAACATTACGGCAAGAGGAGGAGACACAGCAACGCGATTCATACCCACAGGCTTATGCATGTTCAAGGACTGCAGTGTGGCCTATGTTGGTTGCTCTCCCATGCTACCAAACAGCCGGCTTAAAAATCCTGTCCAGCTTTTACACTTGTTTCCAGGGGGCAAGTTGGTCCAACACAAGCTACTCTTCACTGCCTTTTATGATATTTGGGTGTTTTTCTTGGTTACACTATGAAATACAGAATATATTCAAAAGGGTATGTATAACATACAGATAAATCATTAAAAATAAAAGATAATACATATTTTAATAGTATAAAAAATAATAAAATATAATATTGAGGTTAGGAAGTAGAATAAGAAGAGAAACTCTGAGATTTTGCCTTTGACCTTCTTCAAAGGCAAAGGAGTCCTCCTCCCTGAACCCAGAGGTAGCCACTATCCCAAATTGAAGTTGGTCATTTCATTGCTTTTCTTTCTTTCTTTTTTTTTTTTTTTAAGATTTTATTCATTCATTTCAGGGAGAAAAAGAGAGACAGCGAAAGCAGGAGGATGGGGCAGAAGGAGAAGCAGACACTCGCCTGAGCAGGGAGCCTGATGGGGGGCTGGATCCCAGGACCCCAGGATCACGACCCCAGCTCAAGGCAGACGCCCAACCCACTGAGCCACCCAGGTGCCCCTCATTGTTTTTCTTTATAGTTTTATCATACATATACATATTTTAATATGTACTATTATATATATAATACTATATATTGTTTGGTTTAGCCTGTGTTGTTACCCTACTAAGAGTGAAGCTGAAATGATACTGTATGTTCTCTTTTGTGATTTGCTTTCAATCCTGACATCAGTGTTGGAGGCTCGTTCTTGCTCCCGCGTGTTGCCAGTTCGTTTCCGCCGCTGTTACCCAGTGTTCAGCAGTATCACGTTGTACGGGTGTATTGCACTTTATCTGTTTGCCAGCTGATGGATATTTGAGTTTCCAGTTTTCCATAATTATGAATAAAGTCGCTATAAACATTTGTGTATAGATTTCAGTGCAAACATAAGGTTTCATGTTTCTCGGAAAAATGCCTAGGCTTGTGATTGCTGAAGGACATAGTAAGTGTACATTTCCCCTCGTGAGACACTGCCGAACCACTTCCCAGAGAGGCTGCTCCACTTCTGGGCCCACCAGCGCCATGGGAGAGTCCCTGCGGTTCCGACCGGCCAGCGGCACTTGGCGGGGTCGGCTCTCACCCACCCTGGCCCGGTCCCCTGTTCTGTCCTAACTGCCCTGTGGGCGTGCCACAGGGGACTTCCGTTTGCACTTCCCTAATACCTAATGTTGGACATCTTTTCATTTGCTTATTTCCTACCCAAATATTTTTTTTAAAGATTTTATTTATTTATTTGACAGAGAGAGAGAGAGATCAGATCACAAGTAGGCAGAGAGGCAGGCAGAGAGAGAAGAGGAAGCAGGCTCCCCGCCGAGCAGAGAGCCTGATGTGGGCCTCGATCCCAGGACCCTGGGATCATGACCTGAGCCAAAGGCAGCGGCTTTAACCCACTGAGCCACCCAGGCGCCCTACCCAAATATTTTTTAATATTTTATTTATTTATTTGCCAGAGAGAGAGAGAGAGCACAAGCAGGGGGAGCAGCAGAGGCAGAGGGAGAGGGAGAAGCAGGCTCCCCGCTGAGCAGTGAGCCCAGTGTGGGACTCGATCCCAGGAAGCCGGGATCATGACCTGAGCCAAAGGTAGATGCTCAACCGACTGAGCCACCCAGATGTCACATACGCAAATATTTTTTTGATTGAAGTGTCTGTTATAAATGTTTGCCTATTTTTAAATCAAGCTATTTTGTTATCACTGAGTTTTGAGATTTTTTTTTTTGTCATCTGGATACATATCCTTTGTCAGATATGTTTTGAGCAGATATTTCCTCCTAGTCTGTGACTTGTCTTTCCATTCTTCAACAGGGCCTTCCACAGAGCAGAAATGTTTAATTTTGATGAAGTCTAACTTATTTTTTAATTAAAGTTGTTATTTATCTTTATTTAAATGAATCATGCTTATGGCATCCTATATAAAAAAAGACAAGGCGCCTGGGTGGCTCAGTGGGTTAAAGCCTCTGCTTTTGGCTCAGGTCATGATCTCAGTGTCCTGGGATCGAGGCCCACATCAGGCTCTCTGCTCAGCAGGGAGCCTGCTTCCTCCTCTCCTTGTCTCTCTGCCTGCCTCTGCCTCTGCCTACTTGTAATCTCTCTCTCTGTGTCAAATAAATAAATAAAATCTTTGAAAAAAAAAGACAGCAATTTCCTTTTATGTTTTCTGCAAGTTTTATAGCTGTAGGTTTTACATTTAGCCTGTGACCCATTTTGAATTAATTTTTGTATAAAGTGCAAGATATGTGTCAAAGTTCAGCTTTTGCATGTGAATATTCCAATCTTCCAGCACCATTTATTAAAAATATCATCCTTGGGCGCCTGGGTGGCTCAGTGGGTTAAAGCCTCTGCTTTCAGCTCAGGTCATGATCTCAGGGTCCTGGGATCGAGGCCCGCATCGGGCTCCCTGCTCAGCGGGGAGCCTGCTTCCCCCTCTCTCTCTCTGCCTGCCTCTCTGCCTCCTTGTGATCTCTCTCCCTCTGTGAAATAAATAAATAAAATCTTTTTTTAAAAAAATATCATCCTTGGGGCGCCTGAGTGGCTCAGCGGGTTGAGCCTCTGCCTTTGGCTCGGGTCATGATCTCAGGGTCCTGGGATCGAGCCCCACATTGGGCTCTCTGCTCAGCAGGGAGCCTGCTTCCCCCTCTCCCTCCGCCTGCCTCTCTGCCTACTTGTGATCTCTCTCTCTCTCTCTCTCTCTCTCTCTCTCTCTCTCTGTCAAATAAATAAATAAATAATCTTTGAAAAAATCATCCTTCTTCCACATTTGTATTTACATCTTTGTAAAAAAACAAATTGACCACATATGTGTGGTCCATTTCTGATCTCCTCTTCTTTCCCACTTTACTTTTATTTTCTAGAACTTCTATTTGGTTTCTTTTCAACCCTGCCTAATCCTTCCTGATGGTCTGTTGGTCCTTTGTCAAACTTTTGATATCTTTTGTATTTCTTGAGGTGCCTGGATGGCTCAGTTGGTTGCGTGTCTGACTCTTGATTTCAGCTCAGATCATGACCTCAGGGTGGTGGGATCAAACCCCGCCTTGGGCTCCGCACTCAGCACAGAGTCTGCTTGTCCCTCTCCCTCTGCCCCTCCCCTCTCTTTCTCACTCAATCAATAAAAATAAAAATGAAAGGGGCACCTGGCAGCCTCCGTTGGTGGGAGAGCACGACTCTTGATGTCGGGGTTGTGAGTTTGAGCCCATGTTGGGTGTAGAGATTACTTAAAAATAAAATCTGTAATAAATAAAATGTGTATGAACTCACGTTCTTTGGAAATTTTTCTGTGTGAAGTGAGGCCTCAGAGCAAACGTGTTCTCCCTGGAGAAATCTTCCATGTTCACTTCTGCCAATGAGTTGGAGGTACCCCAAACCTAAAATCTATTCTAAGTTTTAGACTTGAGAGATTTTCTTGGCACACAGTTATGAGGCATCACTTCCAAGTGAGGACAGCCCCCAGGTTTGGAAACAGAACATCCTCATTGTCTTTTTCTGTCAGTAACATTTTTCAGTTCGATCACATCTCTAGTTCACCCGCAGGGAATCCCAGCCTCACCTGGAGATTTCCCGTCCAAACTCCTTGCAAGGTGCCCGGAGATGGTATCCTTTAAATCAACTTTTAAAACAACATTTCCGGGGCACCTGGGTGGCTCAGTCAGTTAAGCGGCTGCCTTTGGCTCAGGTCATGAGCCGAGGGTCCTGGAATCGAGCCCCGCATCTGGCTCCTTGCTCAGCAAGGAACCTGCTTCTCCCTCTGCCTCTGCCGCTCCCCCTGCTTGTGACCTCTCTCTTTCTCTCTCTCCCTCTGTCAAATAAATAAAATATTTAAGAAGAAGAAAAAAATGTCCACCCTATTTCCTGTTGCTCATGGGGGCAGGATATCTAAAAGAGTCATGGAAACCTATTTTTAAGTGAAATATCCCCAAAATAAAAAATTGTACTAATATTCACTCCTTTAGTGGCTCTGGAATTTTTACTCCTGTGTATTGTTTTATGAATAAATCAAACATATCTGAAAATCTATAGTACGAAGTTTTTGTTTAATAATCCAATTTTATTACTTGATCGGAGGGAAGAGGGATCTAGGTCTTCTGACATAAGGATGAAGCAAACACAGGTCAACAATATTTTGTGCTAAAAAAATCATAAATTTGAAAGAAGGTATTCATAACTTTGGATTCTCAAAACCAAAATTCATGCTACAACAGAATTTAATATCAGTTTAAAGAGCAAGTCAATTTTCTATCAGGCAAATTCATTCCAATAGATGGAAAACAGAATATGTTGCAAAATAATTTACAGTGTGTTTTTCATAAATTTTAACATAGGCGGAGGAGAGAGTACACTGCTCAGCCCCATTCACATGTAGGCAGACAGACGTTCGAAAGAGAACATCAGTTCACAGCATAAATTTATATTTTCAATCATAGTAAATTGTTACTTGGGAAGCACAATCTTAAGGAAACAATAATTTCTGAAGCCTTATAAACACTGTTTTTTGCCTGATTGGCCCTCAATCAAGCTAACATATCAAAGAAGACCTCTAGAACAAAGCTCTCTGTTCCAGATATCAATCCCACTTAGAAGAAAAGATATTAGGGGGGAAAGTTAAACATGCTTTTTAAAGATCCATTTTTATTTTAATCAGTGACTACAATTCATGGGTGGTGTGGGGGGGACCTCCTCTTGGTTCTTCTATTAAGGTAAAATGTTATTATGTGCAATAAAATGCTCAGGTTTTAATGGATTTTGACAAATATCATTACAATCAAAATATTAAATACTTCCATTGCACAGGAAAGTTCCCCCTGCCCTGTTCCAGTCACCCCCCTCCCACCGTTGCCCCCAGACGTAACCACTATTCTCATATGTGTTGTCATGGTTGTTTGTCTGGATCATACATTGGAAAACTCTTCTGTAAAGAGACAAATAATAAAGCTCCTGGCTGGCTCAGTCTGTGGAGCATGCGACTCTTGTTCTCTGGGTTGTGAGTTTGAGCCCCATGTTGGGTGCAGAGATTCCTTAAAAATAAAAGACCTTGGGCACCTGGGTGGCTCAGTGGGTTAAAGACTCTGCCTTCAGCCTAGGTCATGATCCCAGGGTCCTGGGATTGAGGCCCACATTGGGCTCCCTGCTCAGTTGGGGAGCCTGCCTCCTCTTCTCTCTGCCTGCCTCTCTGCCTACTTGTGATCTCTTTCTCTGTCAAGTAAATAAAAAATAAAAAATAAATCTTTAATAAAAAAAATAAAAGATCTTTAAGAAGAGACAAATAGTAAATATTTCAGGATCTGCAGCCCATGTATGATTTGTGTCATTACAAGTGCTCTTCCTCCTCCTCCTTTACAATCTTCTAAATGTGTAAAAACCACTCGTAGCTCAAGGTCATACAGAGAAAGAGGTATCAGGCCAGATTTGACCACTGGGCTGTCTGTCATCTAGAACCCCATATAAATGGAATCTAACAGTATGTACTCTTTTGGTCTGGCTTCTTTCACTTAACATGCTTTTAATATTCAAACCATGTTATTACATGTATCAGTCACCTGTCTTTTGTTTACTGATTTGAGGGTCGTTGATTTTGTTTCTGTTTCATTTGTTTGTTTTCTGTCATTTCTTCTACGCTTGTCTGTATTATTTCCTTTCTCCTTTATTATCTGAGTTTAATTTGCTCTTCTTTTTCTAGCATTTTAAGGTGGAAACTTAGATAATTGATTTTTAAGCTTTCTTGTTTTTTCTAACATTAGCATTTAAAGCTATAAATTTCCTTCTAAGTATTGCTTTAGTTGCATTCCCAAAATTTTGATATGGTATAATTTCATTATCCTTCACTTCCAAATATTTTTTAATATCCCTATGATTTCTTACTGACATCCAAGTTAAAAGTGTGTCCTCTAATATCCAAATGTTTAGGTGTTTTCTGGTTTTTTAATTTATTTGTATTTGTTTTTAACTTACTTCCATGGTGATCAGAGAACATACTCTGTATGGTTTAAGTCCTTTGAAATTCACTGAGACTCGTCTGATTGCCTAGGAAATAGTCTACCTTGGTAAATGTTCCCTATGCATTTAAAAAGAAGATGTATTCTGAAGTTTTGAAATCAGTGTTCTATAAATGTCAGGTCAATTTGGTTGATAATGTTAGTTCAAATTTTATGTATCCTTATGATTTTTAGTGCACTTCTTTAATCAATTACCAAGAAGATATAACAATTTGAAATGTGTATACGTACCTGTATCAATCAGCTCCAGGCTGCCATAACCAGATACCACAACTGGGTGGCTTAAACAACAGACATTTACTTCACACAGTTCTGGAACCTGCAAAGTCTAGCATCAATGTGCCAGCAGACTCAGTTCAGAGTGACAGCCCTCTTCGTAGTTTGCAAACAACCAAGTTTGTCACTGTAACCTCACATGCCAGAGAGAGCAAGAGCTCTGACTGCTCCCTTTTCTTATTAAGGACACTAATTTCATCATGAGGGCCCCACCCTCATGACCTCATCTAAACCTAATTACCTGCCAAAGACCCTACCTCCAAAGACCATCGTTTTGTGGATTAAGGCTTCTTTGATGACGTATAAATTTGGGGCTGGGGGAATACATTCAACCCATAACAGCAGCTAATAACAGCTTCAAAATATATAAAGCAAAATTGACAGAACTATCAAGAGAACCAGTCAAATACACAATCACTGGAGATTTCACCCTCTTTCTTGAAAGGCTGATCTTTTTATTACTAAGGAATGATATCTTTATCTCTGATAATATTCCTTGTCTTAATATTCCTTGTCTTAAAGTCTACTTTTTCTTTTTTTCCCTCCTCTAGACTTTATTTTTTTATTATTTACCTTTTACTTAGTTAACATACAGTGTAATATTGGTTTCTGGAGTGGAATTCAGTGGTTCATCACTTACATACAACACCCACTGCTCTTCACCAAAAAAAAAAAAAAATCCACTTTTTCTAACATTAAAATAGCCGTAAATGATTTCTTACACTTCAAACCAAGATAGACTAGTAGGAACCAGATTTACCCTCTCACTGGAAACAAACAAGAACAGGAAAAATATGTGGAACAGAAGTTTTCAAGATGGTGAACATCAGGCAAAGAACAATGATCCCTGAAAGATGGGAAACAACTGATTTAAATCCTATGATTGTCAGGGTGTCTAGGTAGCTCAGCTGGTTGAGCATCTGACTCTTGATTTTAATATCAGGGCCATGGGATTAAGCCCAGCATCAGACTCTGCTTGGTATGGAGTCTGCTTGGGATTCTTCTCTCCTTCCCCTCCTGCCTGCCCCAGTCTGTCCCTCATCCCACTCACACTGTCTCTCTCAAATAAATAAATAAATAATATATTTTTTAAAAAATAAAAATAAATCCTATGACAGTCTAAACTTAATGCCTTGGGAGAGTTTCTAGGTCATGGCATAAATAGGGAGAACTTGGGCAGAATCTAGAGATACCATGAGTTGAGAAGATGGAACTTAGAGTCTGGAAACAAAGCAGCTAGAGTTTACAGAACAGAATACAAGAGTGGGGAGAGCTGCACAGAGAGAAAACCCTTAAGGTTTACAGAGGATCTCACTCCAGTATTCAACAGAGTCCTGGTCAGCATATATATGTGAGGACACCTCCTAAGACTAGAGAAAGAATCATCAAAAAGGATTAGAGGGAACAGTGTCTGGCACTTACACAAGTCCACACTAGAAAACTCTAAATTCACCAGGTACTAGGCACAGTACTCAGGCATTTTGTAGAATGCTCCCCAGGAGTGGGAAAATAATCAGTTTTAGACTGAGCACTGCAGCAGTCTCACCTAACACATCATAAAAGCGAGACCTGAAGGATTAAACTATTTGAAATTAACTTAGTGGCATCACAGAACAAAGCCAAGAAAGATTAAAGGGTCCTTCTAAAACAAATTCTAGTTTGTCAATTTCCACCTCTTAACTGGAATATTTAATCCATTTACAGTTAATTCAATTATCAATATGGTTGTGTTTTAGTTGACCATCCTGTTACTTGTTTTCTATTTATTCCCTATGTTCTTTCTTCTCTTTTTTTAGTGAATATTTATTTATTTTTTTAAGATTTAATTTATTTATTTGATAGAGAAAGAGAGCATAAGAAGGAGGAGCAGCAGAGGGAGAGGGAGAAGCAGGCTCCTGGCTGAGCATGGAGCATGACGTGGGCCTTGATCCCAGGATCCCAGAAATCATGACCTGATGATTAACCAACTGAGCCACCCAGGAGGTCCCTTCCTTCTCTTTGCTTCCTTGTTCTTCCTTTTCTGCCTTCATTTTGATTAATCAAGTATTTTTGGCATTCCATGTTTATCTCTGTGCTGGTATTTTTAAAACTATAGTTTTATGGCTTCACATGCCATACAATTCACCTACTTGAGGTATAATATTCAATGGTTTGGGTATATTCAGAGTTGTGCAGCCATCACCACAATCAATTTTAAAACACGTTCAACACCTCCCCCAATCAACCATCATACCCTTTAGTTTCCCTTCCTTCTAGGGGGAACCGTCTCCTAGCACTAACCAACCACTGATCTACCTTCTGTCTCCATAGAATTATAGAATTTCCTCTTCTGGACATTTTGTATAAATGGAATGTTTTATCATAAGGCCTTTTAGGTCCAGCTCCTTTCAGTTAACATAATGTTTTCGGGATTCGACCATGTTATAGCATGTATCAATGGTTCATTTTTTATTGTCAAGTAATATTCCATTGTATGGATATACCAATTTTGTTTATCCATTCATCAGTTGATGGACACTGGGTTGTTTCCACTTTTTGGCTACAATGAATAATATTGCTATGAACATTTGTTTATAAGTTTTTGTGTAAACATGTGTTTTCATTTTTCTTAAGTATCTACCTAGGAGTTTAGTGTTGGGGTCATATGGTAACTCTGTGTTTTAACATTTGATGAACTGCTAGATTGTTTTCCAAAGTGACCCATTTTACATTCCACTGGCAAAGTATAAGCATTCCAATTTCCCACATCCTCACAAATACTTGTTATTATATGTCTTTTTTATTACAGCCTTCCCAGTGAGTTATGAAATGGTATCTCATTGTGCTTTTGATTTGCGTTTCCCTGATGGTGAATGATGTTGAGATCTTTTCATGTGCTTATTGGCCATTCGTGTATCTTCTTTGAATTCTATTGGCTTTTTACCTCTACCAGCAAAACGGAGGGGGGTGAGAAAATTATAATAGCAAGTAGTAGGTGGATTGTGGCAAGATCATTTTCCTCTAGGGGATGGTAGGGGTCTATCAGACTGATTACCTCACTAGTGCCCACCAGGCAATTCCTGATTCACTGGTTTAATATTCCATTTCTGGGAGAGACTGAAACTGTAATTAAGGCTCAGTTTCATGATGTAGGGCTTTGCCTAAGAGACTCCATTTGGGGCCTATTGTCTTGTTTTTAAGAACTGCTTCTACTGAAGTGGGCAGCTAGTAAAGTCTCTGCTCAGCTCTTTTAGGCTTCCAGCTGTTTTTTCTCCCTTAATCTCTTTGGAGTCTCTCCACTCATGTAGTTTAGGGATCAGCCAAGGGTTTTAGAAAAATTTATATATAGATTTAGCGCTGCCCCTTCTGTAACTCCCTCCTTTCTTGTTTTCCCTCCTCGATGTCCTACGGCTCTGACAATCCCAAACTCTGTCCTGTGACTACTCAGGCTAAGCTTTCTGTTTTTTTCTCTATCCCTCTGTTTTTCAACAACTGGGAAGTACTCTCGGAGGAGAAACCATATAACTGTGGATCTCCCCCACACAATTGCCTTCTTTCAAAATTGAATCCCCTCAAGTTTCTGCCTGCTTTTTGTCATTCTCCAGTGCCTTCCAGTCATTTGTAAAAATATTTTGACCAAAGCTTATAACTTTTATCTGCAAGAGGGCTAATTTGCTCTAAACCAAACTGTCAGAACCAAAAGTTAGGACCTTGTTCCTGCAGGGTTAGCCTTTTACTATTGGTTATAAAAAGTATTTATTATCGTATCAGGGTACCTGGCTGGCTCAGCTGGTAAAACAGCCAACTCTGAATCTTGGGGTTGTGAGTTCAAGCCCCATGTTGGACACAGTAGAGATTACTTAAAAAAAATAAAATCATAAAAAGAAGTATTTTTATCTATTTTATTATACAACTAATAAATACATTGAAAAATTACCAAATGATACAGACGTATACAAAAGAAAAATTAATTTTTTAGTAATTAAAAAATACATCATTTTAGTTCTTTATTCACATCTCAATTCCCTCTCCAATAACAGTTTGATATTTCTCCTTTACAAACACACTCACATTATTTTTACATGAATGGTATGATACTACACGTTATTTGACAATCTGCTTTTTGTTCACTTACTATGTTTTTTTAAAAGATTTTATTTATCTGACAGAGAGAGACACAGAGAGAGAAGGAACACAAGCAAGAGGAGTGGGAGAGGGAGAAGCAGGCTTTCTGATGCGGGGCTCTATCCCAGGACCCTCGGATCATGACCTGAGCTGAAGGCAGATGCTTAACAACTGAGCCACCCAGGCACCCCTACTTACTACATGTTTTAAAGCTTTTCTATGGGTACCTATTTATTCTTTTGTCACATATTCATAGGGCATTTACTGTGTGTCAGGCACTGTTCCAGGTCCCGGGAACCAACTCAGTGAACCAAACATACCCAAAACTTGGCTTCACGAAGCTTACATTCTGCCAAGGGTGTGAGGAGGTGGACTGGAAATAAGCACTACATAAAATAAATAAGGTGCTAAGTGCTACAGAGAAAAATTAAACGAGAAAGGCAGAAGACTCCTAGCCCTTTGGAAGCCATGAAGGAAGGTGGGCTCTACATGACATTCCATGGAAGGGCGCATTTTGACCCCTTGAACCACTAGTGTGTTTTCTTCAGTTGATACCACATGGTGCTCCTGTTGAAACTGCCCCCCCACACACAAATCTAGAAAATGCTCTTCTACTCTGGTGATGGACTAGTTGGCCTGGGTCTGTCTTAGTAGAGCTGCAATCCAGTGATAGCTTCCCCAAAACAATGCCACGCCAAGGTACTCTGGCCTAAAGGACAGCTTTCCCTGTGATCTCAAGGATACTCACTTGGAGCCCAGATCTCACCTTCCTTTGCAGCCATTCCTCCCTTGGAAACCATGGTGTTCTTCCTCCCAGCAGACCTACACCAACACTTCGGTACTCTGTCTGACCAGGGCAGGTCTGCTTAATGTCCAACATCAGAGAAGGAGGGCTCTCACCACCATGCCTTCCTTCTCACAGGCCTGGGGCTCCGGGGCAAATCAGTTTACCTTCTCCTCACAGACCAAGCCTCCACACCAAGGGCGTACGTAAAAACCCTGCTTTTATGAAGCCACGGAAGGCCTCATCCCTCCATTCCCTCAGGGCAAGGGGTGCCTATCTAACACGCACTCCCATAAATAATGGATACCACTAAGGCTATCCTTCTCCGAATGGAGGAGACTTGTTTCAAGGTGAAACATTAAATCCGCCTAAGCCGAGAAGAGGGCCAGCTGCTTGGCACTCTCTTACATATGGATACATCATAATTTAATTGATTGTTCCTCTACTTTGGGGTATTTGTTCCCCTCATTTTTTATTATTATAAATAATTCTGGACGCGTATCTTGGCATGAGTGCAGATATTTCTGTAGAATAGATTTTTGAAAGCACAACTGCTGGGTCAAAAGACACATGCATTTAAATGTAAAACATTCCCAAATTGCCCTACAAAATGGCTTTACTGATTCTTACTCTTGTGCATTGCCCCACTCCATCCTCATCACGAAATATTAAGAATCATTTTTCACTTCTGAAATTAATATTGTTTCAATTTCCATATCTCTGATTACTAGTGAGCTTGAACATGTTTTTATGTTTATTGACCATTTTTCTCTTGCTGTGAACTGACTGTTCACAACCTTTGCTTATTTTTCTATTGGGTAGTTTGTCATTTGCTTATCTTGCACACATTGTTTTAAGTGTATTCCTAGGTATTTTGAAGTTATCATTGTTAATTGATTGCTACAGACAAATAGAAAAGCTATTGATTTTGGTATGTTGGTATCCTTTCTGAACATTTTTCTTGATTTTAATGGTTTTACAGTTGATTATCATTCCTTTCCTAGGGAGACCATCGTATCATTTCCAAATAAGTTTATCGTAATTACTGATGTATTTGGATTTATGCCTACTGTTTTATTCTATATTTACTATTGATCATGCTTTCTGATTTCCTTTTTCCCTCCCTGCCTTTTGAGGCTTGACAGCACATCTTTGATTCTTTTGTGGTCTGGACATTTAGCATTCTGTTTCTATCCTTCTAGTGGTGTCCTTCATGTTTTGCTAAATACTGAAACAAATTTTTCTATTAATGTCAAGAATAAAATCAGTTGGGGCTCCTGGGTGGCTCAGGGGGTTGGGCCTCTGCCTTCGGCTCAGGTCATGATCTCAGGGTCCTGGGATCGAGGCCTGCATCAGGCTCTCTGCTCGGCAGGGAGCCTGCTTTCCCCTCTCCCTCTGCCTGCCTCTCTGCCTACTTGTGAACTCTCTCTCTGTCTAATAGATATATAAAATCTTAAAAAAAAAAAGAATAAAATCAGTTAATGACTCTCACCCAAGCAAGGTAAGATCATAATACACCTGAACTCCATTTCTGATCCCTCATGTCCCCTTTTATTGAAATCATTTGAAATCTTAGCACCAGATTATTCTCTAAAATCTTTTTGCACATTCCATCTCTATTACTTAGGAATCCTTTACTTTCTGCTTTTTGCTGTATAGAATGTTCTGGGGGCAACTGGCTGGCTCAGTAGGTGGAATGAGCGACTCTTGATACTGGGGTCAAGAGTTCGAGCCCCAAGTTGGGTATAGATTAGTTTTTTTTTAAAAGCCTTAGAATGTTCTGTTTTCTTTTATCACCTCCTATGGTTTAAAAGGTTGTGATCCTTTTTAAAATTTTACTAGTGATTGACTTTCACATCACCAGATATGTTCTTATTTTTTTTATTTTTTAATATTTTAAGACAGAGAGAGTATGAACAGGGGTGGGGGAAGACAGACAGAGAGGGAAAGAGAATCTTAAGCAGACTCCCCACGAGTGCAGAGCCCAAGGCAGGGATCCATCTCAGGACCCTGAGATCATGACCTGAGCCAAAATCAAGAGTCAGTCACTTAACCGACTGGACCACCCAGGTGCCCCCAGACATATTCTTAAACCTCTATTTCCCTGATTAGAAAAGTTGAGAACAGTCAGTATCTCCTAATACCCTTCCTCTACCTCGGATGCAGACCTCAGCGTGCCTCCGCCTTCCTTGACCTCTCCCTACTCACTTCTCAGTCTTTCTAAATATAATGGGGTTTATAAATCCAACTTGCATTTCAACCATCTATATCCTTTTGGTTGTTGTTCAATACTTATGATATATTTAGTTAGTTTTAATGCTCACAACCCCACCTTTTATAGTGTTATAATGTTCCTACTTTCAAATTCTTTTTTTAAGTTATTTATTTATTTATTTATTTATTTATTTGACAGAGAGAGAGAGAGAGAGAGAGAGAGAGATCACAAGTAGGCAGAGAGGCAGGCAGAGAGAGAGAGGAGGAAGCAGGCTGCCTGCTGAGCAGGGACCCCCTCTCCCCCCATGCGGGGCTCGATCCCAGGACCCTGAGATCATGATCTGAGCCGATGGCAGAGGCTTTAACCCACGGAGCCACCCAGGCACCCCCTGCACACTTTCAAATTCTTGACTTTAATTCATCTCCTGAGCAGCTGAAGTGCGACTTCAAATTGTTTACTTAGAACACAGGAGTGGTACATTCTTTTCTACATTCTTCTTTGTAAATCTAGAATATATTTCTGTCATTTGTGCACGTGAATGACAATTCATTGGGTACAGAACTCTTATGTCACAGTCTTTTCTTCCCAAAGCTCTAACCATTACTCCCTGTCTTCTAGTGTTCAGAACTGCTGAGGCGAAGACTGTGTTACCTTTGCCACCTGACTTAATGTGTGGATCCATATAACATTTTTCTTTTGTCTTAGAAAAAATAATTTTTTCATTTCGAGGATATGCCCTCATACAATTCTTCATTAATTTTCCTTGTAACTCGTGGACTTATATTTACTTCATCATTTCTCAGCACAGGAAGTCATTTCCATTGGGTCTGTGAATATTACTTCCGTTCATTTGCTCCTAATGATTGTAAATATCTCTTGGCTGTGACTTCCTCTCCGCCATCCCTCTCCAGGGCCAATGCAGCAACCTTCAAACTCATCTCTCCGCTCTCCCTCGACCCCTATTCCTTTCTCATTCTCTACCTTCATTTACGACCCTTGAGTCCGTGGACCCTGATCACCTTGTTCTCCGCTCTGAACACTAGCTCCCCCACTGCTCTCAGAATACGATCCAAATCCCAAGTGTGGCCACTGCAGCCTCGGGTGAGTGCCCCCCCCACTTCCGGGCCCACTAACCTCCCCCACTAACCCTCCTCTGGGCCCTGACGGCCTCCTCCCTCCAGCCCCACCTTCACAGATCCTGTCCCTCTACCCTTGCGGCCTGGCCAACCCCTCTGTGTTCTCTGGAGGTCAGCTTTAATGTTGCTTCCTGAGGAAACTCTCCCCAACTCTCATACCTCCTTTCTGCTGTGTCTAGAACTTTGTCCTTCGTTCACTTTTTTCAGTAAACAATTACTGAGTGTCCCCTATGTGCTGGGCACTGTTCTAGACCCTGAAGGTGGGTCAGTGAACCAAAAAGACAAAGGTCCCACCCTTACGGGGCTTAATTCTATAGGTATCCCGCATAGCGCTTCTTGAATGACTATGTAAAATAATTGATGGTGGAACTGTTTTTATTCTGCCTCTCCCACAAAACGGAAAGCTCTCAGAGGGCAGGGATTAAATCCACTTGTTTACTCTTTAGCTTTAGGGCGTATGCCAACGCCTGAGATACGACATCAGCACAGGCTTGACAACTGACATAACGCCACTTGCAGAAGCTGGGACTCTATGCTACAATCCATCTCTAGCTGTAGCAACAAAAGAGGGGCAGGCGTGTGGATTGTGCAGCTCACTCCCGCGGGAAGTCTGCAGGCCGCTCCAGCACCCTGCACTCTGGATCCAGAGCCTTGCTCAGGGCCACCAAGCCTCCCTCTTCTTCCCTCAGTGCGTCCATCCCATCCTCTCCAGCCGGATGGATTGCCTCCATGTTGCCAGGGGAGACAGGTGCCACCAGCTCCAAATCTGCACATTCTCCACTTAGCAACCCCAGGGAGAAAAGCGTCTGTTTCTCTCCCATGCACACGGCCGGAAGGCCCAGACAACAGGTGATTGGCTCAGCTTAGGTCACATGCCTTTCCCGGCCCTATCACGGCATCGGAGGGCATGGGGCATTCTGATTGGCCAAGCCTGGGCGGAAGTCAGGTGGGCAGGACACCAGGACCTTAGCACCAAGGTTTCTCGGAGTTCGGGAGGGTTTCCCCAGAGAGTTAGCAGGTGTTACCCATAGGAAGAAAGAGATGGGCTCCAAGGCCAAAAGCAACAATTGCCCGTTCCCACACGATGGGTTTTCTTCTATTTTTCACTTCCTGCAGCCCGTGCTTTTGCCCGCACCTCTCCCACTCAGCCTGTTCCTTCGGTTTTCTCCTTAGTAACTGTTCCCTGGAGGTGCTGTCCTTACGCTGAGTGTAGGCAGTGGAGGAGCCCAGGGAACCTTGAGCCCGCTCTGCACAAGACCACCTGGTGAGGACAGTGGGTTCAGATGGCTCTTTCATACTTCGGAGCACTCTGTCCCATAGGGCTGCTCCCCTGGGGAAGTACTACACAGACGAAGCCAAATCACTTTGCACCTCTGGAATCACACCTGAACGCCAGGTTAGTCGAACGCCCAGTACAATTTCATGCGAGAGGCCCTAGCTCTTCATCTAAAGTAAGGCTGCCCCGATGTCCAGTGTGCCTGGCTGTGTTCGAAAGCCAGGCCCAGGTCGCGCCTGGGTGGCTCAGTTGGTTAAGCATCTGCCTTCAGCTCAGGTCATGATCTCAGGGTCCTGGGATCAAGCCCCACATCAGGCTCCCTGCCCCTCGGGGAGTCTGCTTCTCCCTCTCCCTCTGCCTGCCACTCCCCCTGCTTATGTACTTGCTCTCTTACACTCTCAAATAAATAAAATATTAAACAAACAAACAAAAGGCAGGCCCAGGCCGAAGCCCCCTGCGTGCACGGGCGGTGCCCTTAGCATTTGCGGCATGAGCGTAGCGGCCCCAGGTCCCAGGGTCACACTGTTTTGAAGGCCCTGCATGCTTCATTTTCCTGCAACACAGAGTTAGGGTCTCAGTTCAGATTATGATCACCAGGCAGCCATTTACGTGAAAGTCCAGGGGGCTGGTCCCGAGTTGGGCATGCTCTAGCGTGCTTCTTCCCTGCGTGGGACTGTCCTGAGTCTGCCGAGCACCACCATCCCTTGCGCCTGGCCACTGAATGCCAAGGACTCCCCCCATCATGAAGGCAACCGAAGCTACGGTCAGGCATTTTCTAAACACCTCCTGGGGGGCTGTCGACACACTCTTCCTCAGCTTTTGAAGACTGAATGGGGGCTTACCTCTCCCCACGCCCCCCCAGTTCTGCCAGTATCCTGAGTGACTTTATTGTCCTCGTGGACAACCACTTCAGGAATGGAGCGAGCGCCACGTAGAGGGAGGGAGGGAGGGTTGGCCTTGGTTTTGCCCAGAACTTTTCCAATACCTGCTCACCATTCTGGAAAACCACGGAGAACAAAGCCCCTAGAAATCTGTTCGTGCCACACACTACCTATGCAGCCACGGTGTTCCCGGTGATTCCATGTTCACATACGAGCATCTGACTCCTCCACTGTGTCTTGAGGGCAGTCGTGCCTGAATATTTACGTACTGATACACAAATACGTCATCATGCACCATTCTCCCTGTATTTCTCCTTTATATTACTCTTGGGGCCTTAGACATTTTTGACATTTGAACAGTTTAGACATTCGAAACTATAATATTGTAGGTAATCTTACCTATGCATTTATTTCAGGCTAATAAAGGAGATGTTAGGAAACATTTGTGAGAAATGTGTGTTGGGTGTGAACCATGGAGAACGACAGGTCTAGAAGCTTGGCAGATGTCAGCAACAAGAAGGAATTTTTTTTGTTCGGAGCTATCTTACTTCCCTTAAATAACAGACCCATGGTAAAGACGTAACCCGCCTTCGGCCAGGCTGATCGGTCTTTGATACCACTGGGGACCCAATGGCAGCTAAAACTCAGGTTTTCCACCTTTTCCCTCACAAGCATCGCACCTAGACTCCCCTGCTCCCCAAATGGCCCAGCCCCAGGGAGGAGAGTCCTGGCAGGGACAGGCTCACACAGAAATGGAGAGAGGGCTCCTCCTGCGTTCATCAGTGGTCTGTATCACTCACGTTTCCTGGGCTCTCATCAAGTCCCTCTTTTTTTTCCTGAAGCCCCTATGGCTCTGATAGCTTCCTACTTCGTGGGCCTAGGATCACATTCAGGGCAATCCCCCTTTTCCCCAGGTCTTTGTCCCCTGAAACGCTCCAGGACCTGGCCAGCTGGAGTCGGTCTCCAAAGCAACAAAGCTCTCCCTCTCTGTCCTGTGGGAGGAGAACTGGGAGCCTTCTCTGAGTCATAAAGCCCTTCTCCTGGGCGAACCACCTCTCCCGGGCTGCACGGGGTCACGTTTGTTCTGAACACAGAGCAGCAGAAACAGGAGGTCTTCATTGGGATTCCAAGCACAGGGGCCTCTCTCACGCCTCCACTTGAACCTTCTCTGGGTTTTGCTGGCTTATCATGTCACCTGCATGTGAGTGGACCAAATAGAAGACCTTTCTCTGACAGCCCAGAGGCCCATTCCTGTGTGTCTATGCTTCTGCATCCCAGACACACACAATTCCAACTCCCGAGGCGGCAGTAGATGATTTGGATTTTCCTGCGGGTTTGTGAGATGACAGAGGAGTGCTAATGCTCCCCACGTGCTCCCCCGTCCAAGCTCTCCAGCCTGCAGCACGTCCCTCCCCTCTCTGCAGCCTCTCTCCCTTGATCTGTCTCCACGGTGGCTCCAGCCTCCTTCTCTCTCAAAATCAGCATGCAAAACTCCGGCGTCATTAGCCAGACAGAAGCCGCTGGTCATTCACCCAGCATCCCCCCGGGGGCCTGGGCTCACCTCCGCACCCTCTCCTGCAGATGCTTGTGGTCCTCGGCAAAGTGCGGTATGTGTGCTTTTGGCCTGTGTCCTCAAAGCTCTTCGGGCTCGAGCCCCGCCCACAGCCTCCCGCTCTCTCTGCTCCCCAGCCCTGCCTTCGCTCCTGAAGCTTCGCTTGGGGATGTGCTCTCCAGCGTCGGCCTAGCTCTTCAGCTACTCTTCTCTCCAGGGCCTCTCCTTGGACCCCAGCTGGCCCACAGGGGACCCTCGGGGGCAACCAAAGCCTTTGGGTGGCGCCTGGG
The DNA here is from genome assembly GCA_002007465.1 of Ailurus styani. Taxonomy (NCBI): domain Eukaryota; kingdom Metazoa; phylum Chordata; class Mammalia; order Carnivora; family Ailuridae; genus Ailurus; species Ailurus styani. The sequence goes on along the minus strand of LNAC01000063.1, from coordinate 4,790,087 downwards.
AGCTAAGGCCTGGGAGACTGCTAGGGAGGCAAACCCGCGAGTCCTGGGGCTCGCCAGACACGGAGCCAGCTTCTGCCGGGGCTCCTGGTACCCCTGCTTTCAGGCCTGCCAGTCCATGTCCCTCACTCCAAAAGGAGCAACCAAGGCACCTGGGAGGCTCAGTGGGTTAAGGCCTCTGCCTTCGGCTCAGGTCATGATCTCAGGGTCCTGGGATCAAGCCCCGCATCGGGCTCCCTGCTCAGTGGGGAGCCTGCTTCCTCCTCTCTCTCTCTCTGCCTGCCTCTCTGCCTACTTGTGATCTCTCTCTCTGTCAAATAAATAAATAAATCTTTAAGGGGAAAAAAAAAGTAGCAACCAGGGAGGCTGCTCTGCCTCCTCCAGGCCCCAGTCCCCAGGAGGAAGGGAGTGTTTGCCGTGCTCCTTTCCCACGGGCACGGTCCACGCCAAGACACCCTTCATGGCCTAAGTCCGGACTCGTTCACAGCACAGGAGACATTGGAGGCTTTCATGCCACAAAGCTGTGGACTGTTTGGAGTTGTTCCCAGAGACGGTGCACGCGTATGAGAGCACCTCCCCACCCCGGGTGACCTGGGGTTACTAAGTCAGCACTGGAGGCACCTTCTCGAGGGGCGGTCACAACGGCCAGCTGACAGGCCCACAGACTCTTGGGCTGGTGCCTCGGAAGCAAACCCTCAAAGGCGGACGGGTATGCAGGTGATGGGAGAGTTCCCAGGAGAAACTAGTGGGGGCAGGGTGAGGGTGGGGACAAGGCCGAGGAAGGGGGTCAAGTGAGGTGGAATCCTGAGCAAAGTCCCACAGAGAGTAACTTTGGCTTGACCCCGCAGTGGGCTCTGAGGGTGGTGTGGGCACTCCCAGGCTTGCCCTGACGGGGGGCAGGGGAACCCCGCAGTCACTGGTAAAGGCTGCCCCTGCCCCAGGTCAGTTCTCAGGCTGAGATGGAGTGCAGGCTGCTGGGTGGGGAAGCCGTCGGGGAGCTGGTGTGCAAAAAAACAGTCCAGGGGATTGTGGGCAGAGCACTGACCATGCCAGCCTCAGCCCCTCTTCTATTATTTCTAGTGCAGACTCTCCAGAGCTGAGACCATACTTCTCCAGAATGTTCTAACCACTCCGCTAACTCAGCTCCCATCCTGGGGACGGAGTACCTTGTTGCTCCATCGCCTGTCCCCTGGCATCTGTTCAGCCAGCATGTGAAGCAGGACTGGACCCCAAACTAGTCCGGGTGTATTTCCTCCCAACTCCTCCTTCTTCCAGGAAAAGATCCAACCCCTTAAGGAATTGTAAGCCCGTCAAGGCTGGAGTTCCCTACTTCCTCATAATGGGGGCACACGGATCCCTTCTACATGAAGGGTAGCAAGGGGAGCCCCACAGAGCAGGCAGCTTCTAGACAGGTGAGTTCTTGGTCAAAACCATCCTCTAATCCATCAACCGAGTGACTGGTGGATTCCCCTGTGCCCCCTCTCTTCCTCCTACCACCTTCCCTCCGTGGTACTCTCTTCTTCCTCCTTACCCTCTGCTGTCTCCAGGTGGAGTGTTGCAGAGAGGGCTTGCCACGCCCCCACGGACAGTCATGAGTGTTTCACCCTGCCTGGGATCTAGGCATCATCACTGGACTCCCATTCCAAAGGGTCACCAGGCACCCCCCTCACCATCTGTCTTGTCACTTCGTCCTCTCCAGGGGAGGGCTGGCTTTTCCTTGGCTTCACAGGAGCATTTCCTGTTCAGCTGGCTATGGGGTTTAGGGTCAGTGTCCTCAAATGTGTTCTCCCATGCCTCTGGGTCTCCCTTAGCTAGAAGCTTGAGTTGACTGACAATCTTAAGAGCTCTGACCTCTGGCTGCATGATACAGCCTGTCAGGGATCCTAAGCAGTACCCCCTCTGATACGGGGTTTCCTTTACTCCTAAACTGTCTCTTGCTACCTGGGGCCACCAGATCCATCATGAAATCCAATCTCCAGTCTGCAGCCCTGGCTCTCTACATGATGAATTAGTAACTTCTCCATCGTGTTGACAAGAACACCAGCTCAAATTGCTTTGAGTAGAAGGGGAACGTACTGATTCATGAATCGAAAGGCACAAGGGCAGTCAGCTTCAGGATCAGCGGGATCCAGGTGCTTGAACAAAAGGCTGGTAAACTACAGACCATAAGCCCTGTCTAGCCTGTTGCTTACTTTATAAATAACTTTTTACTGGGACGCAGCCATGTTTATTTGGTACATATTGCCTGTGGCTACTTTCAGCCTGCAATGGCAGAGCTGAGGCGTTTCAACAGAGCCAGTACAGCCCGCAAAGCTGAAAATATTTGCTCCTGACCCTTTATAGAAAACTCTGCCAAGCCCTGGCTTAAACAAGATGGTCGGGAATCTACTTCTCTTCTTGCCTGAAGGTGTCGAGGTTCCCCTCAGCCCTGGCCCCCAAGCTGCGGAGACAGAGGGGCCGAGGTGTGGTTCCCCAAGTGACGATCGGAGTGTGGTCAGCAGGAGGAGAGATGGCTTCTGAGCAGGCCAAAACGACAGATGTCCGCTCTCCAGGCTCTGGTCTTGTCTTCTGAGCGATGTTCTATCAAGCTGCCACGGTGATGAACCATCAGCCACCTGGAGTGTATCCTTCAGCCTGGTGGCATACAGAGTGAGACTGTCCCTGTGTGTCCCCTTGTTGTCAAGCCCAGAGTGAGATCGACAGTGGCCATGGCTCCGGGACAACGATCGCAACAGAGAAGAGCACAGTCCGTGGTGCCGTCCCCTGGGCACCGTGGGGATTGGAGTGGCCCTAGACCAGCACTGCGGTCACTTTTGATCTGGATGAAACATTCCATGCACGTTTAATAAAGTTCTGTGAAATCTCTTGGCTTGGGGTCCCTTTGGGGAGCAGTCCTAGCCTTCCCATCACAGTTCTGCCAGCAAGACCACCCTCGAAACCTCACAACTTCTTGGCCAGGATGTTTGAAATGGGAAACCCATAAACAGAGAACCTCTCCCTCCCCATCCCTGCCACAGAGGAAGCTTCTTGATCCCTGGTGGGAGACCCAGGCACGGGAGGAAGTGTCTGGTCCTGATTTTGACTGTCCGGTTTCAGAAGACAATAGTCAAGCCACACCATTCCCCAGAGTCATCTCCAGATAGGCTGCTCACTGAGCAGTGCTGTCCACGTAGAGCTCTGGGCGCAGGTGTCCCATTTTATTTGGACATCCGCTGCCATCCTGGGCCAGAGGAACCGGCCCTAATTAGCCCCAGCATCTGCTCCCTCCCCACGGCCCCGAAATCATCCTGCGTGGACCTCGGGGCTGCGGGGCAGCTGTTTTGAACCAGTACCAACTGTCCCCACAGTTCATTGATGAAGCCCACGGAATCCTGTGCACTAGCCAGTAATCAGGGAGGTCTCTGTCCTCCCTGGAGTAGGACGTTCAGGCCCTTAGAGGAGTTTTGTATCCCTCCTGCCAAAAGGACTCGCTTCTCCCCCTCCACTGTCAACAACGCTCGCTTCCTAGTCAAGTTCCTGGCTCGTCCCCACCTCCATCTGGGGCTGGGAGGCAGACATGGGTCACGTAATTCAAGGTCGCAAGGAAAGCTGCGAAGGAGGGTTGCCCCAGGCTGTCAGCCGAGCCTCTTTTCCAGACCCTTCTGCCATTCCAGTTGGCCTGCACTCCCTCATTAAAGATGGTTCTGGCGACCCGAGGAGGTGACCTTTGTAACGCAGCAGCTGCACCTTCAGAGCTATGATAACAACACTGGACTTAATCCGGCCTTCCCTCTGATATCCGAGTCAACCCTAGGAAGTGAGGCAGGGAGCAACCCACGCTGGCGGGGGGGTGGGGGGGGGCTCTGCATTCACATCCCTTAAGTATATTCTCAATAATCCACTTCAGCATTAAAAACTCTATCGTCTGTTAACTCTGTAGTCCGGGCCTCACTGCCAGATGGGCTTTGATGAGCAAATATCATCATTTTATTCTCCCCACTGACCTACTACAAAACTTTCGTTCTTTCGTCCTAGACCAAGGTGGTTTGCATAGCCTCCTTCCCTTTAGAGAACCATCCCTCCTTCATTTCATGTGGTTTAGACGGCACGGATCCCCACTTGGTCCCCACCTCTGGAGTCCAAAGGTGGGTATGAGACACAGGCCTGCAAACCATTCCTTTTCTCCAGCCTTAGTGATCAGTCCAGGGATGGGAGCACACAGAGCTGGGCCAACCTGGTTCTTCCCTGGGAGTTTTCGTTCAGACCCACGAAGAGAAGGCTCTGCATTCCCAGAGGGCACCAGCGGGAGCTCCCTGTGGCCATTTCATCGTCCCCATGGAAGAAAAAGTATACAACAGAAGAGAATGAGGCCAACAGGCCAATCCAACCAGGGATGACACGGAGCTGAGAGGTGAACAGACAGAGACAGAGGAAGAGAGAACTCCAGGGACCATGATTTGAGCCCTTGGCCCCAACCATTTGGGGGCATCTATCCTTTGAGGAAATAAAATATTATAAGCCCGCCAGTCTCTTATTTGATCTTTGTTTAGAATTGTCTTTGAAACCAGAGGTTTCAGTAACAATAAATAAAGGAATCGTAAGAGAATGAGAAGTTACTCCAGTGAGGGCTTTTGAGAATACAAAGCATTGGCTGGATATAATTTTTTGTGTAGCCAAGATTAGGAGTAAGTTGAAAGGTACAAGGCACAGAAAGAGAAAGGGAGGGAGAAGGAGAATATTAACCATTTGGAGTTAAGATCTCATTTCAAATTACGTTTATTCTTATTTTGTATCTCATCGTGATGATATTGAGTAGTTTGTATGCAAGAAGCTCTCCTATAATATTCTACTCTAACTACAATGGTTTATTGTTTTATAACCCTTAACCTTGAGACTGTGATGCTTGTTTATTGCAGAAAATTGTATTTACTCATCATACGTTTGTTAAAGTATATTGAACTTTCCATCAACCTTGTAATATTTAACCTGCTGAAGATGACTTCAGCGGTCTTATTTTATTTAACCAGCAGTACAAGACCGGTAGAGTTTCTTGGCATTTAGGCAAAGTACTTATAAGTTCTTTCCCCTGCACCCAAGTTGTGCAAGACAAACAGGTACCGATCAGAGCAGGGTTGTATTAAAAGCACAATACAACAGTGAACACTGCTGGACGTAGGAGAGCTGGGAGTTCTCACCACAAGGAGAACATTGTATTCCTTTTTTCCTCTCTTCCTCCTCTTCCTCCTCCTCCTCCTCCTCCTCCTCCTCCTCCTTCTTCTTCTTCTTTAAAATTTTATCTATACAAGAAGACGGGTGTTAGCTGAACCAATTGGGGTAATCCCTTCACAATATAAGTAAACCAAACCATCATGCCATCACGATACACACCTTAAACTTAGACAGCGACCAAGATCAGTAATTTCTCAAAGGGTTTTTCACTGCTGCAAACCAATGTTCTTTTTTCCTTTTCCTTTTCTTTTCTTTTCTTTCTGTCTTTTTTTTTTTTAACAGAGAGAGTCACAGCGAGAGAGGAAACACAAGCAGGGGGAGTGGGAGAGGGGGAACCAGGCTTCCCGCTGAGCAGGGGGCCCGATCCCAGGACCTGGGATCATGACCTGAGCTGAAGGCATCGGCCTAACGACCGAGCCACCCAGGCGCCCCTTCCTTTTTCTTTTCAAATGTATGTATTTATTATTTTAAGTAATCATCTCTCCACCCAATGTGGGGCTGGCACTCATGACCCCAGGATCAAGAGTTTCTTGTCCTACCGACTGAACCAGCCAGGCACCCCAAGGCACAGATATATTGACTCAACTTTCCCAAGGCCACACCAACTGTCCTTTCTTTGCCACGTGCAGTGGAAAGGATCCCAACTAATACACCTTCAGGAGGGAGTGGTGAGGGAGGCCTAAGCTAGAGGGGTCAGCAGAGTCAGAGGAGCACAGACTAGCTGATCCCTTGGCTTCTGGATACGCTGTCCTCTTTCAGGGCCCTGGGTTATGCCAGGGATTCTTGGGCACTGACACTGGACCTAGCAATGATTCCTAGGGCTCTAGGATGGCTCCTGAGGCCCACTGGTTAGAGTGGGAGTGGATGGGTTGGTGCAAATGGTCCAAACCTGTGTCCACCTTACAGGATGCCCCGGAAGGCCCCAACCCTATCCTGCCATCATTCACCTACTTCCAGACAGCGCAGCTCGAATGCACAACACGAGCAGCTCCCGATCCCTGCCTGGATCCCTGACGTGTATGGATTAAGAGCTTTTATCATAGGAAGGATTTCATGTGAGTTCCTGGATTCTCCCTCCCTACTAAACAAAATAAAAGGCCTACTACACCCCTGACAATTACAGATGCAAAAGCACTCACCACTTGAAATATACAAAGTTAGTGATTTCCATCACCTAACAACTAATTCTCCGATCTTTTTTGGCACAGCCAAAGAAGGATGGGTCTTGGGGATTGGTAGTGGGGGTCATCAGATGTTTCTTCTGTGATGACTGTTTGCAGCTGTTGCTCACAGTTCAGTGGGATCGAATGTGTTTGCACAGCTCCCTCCATGAGCTGCCTCCCGTCCACGTCATCTGTGGCTGTGTGGTTCTCAGCAATTATACCCCCAGCCGCTCCAGAGCCAGGCGTGACTGTGGCCTCCACCTGGTCTCTCCTCCCCGTCCCTCTTGTGCCGATGTCCACAGCTCCTAGTTCATTCTTTATGGCTCCTCGGATGCCACAAGGGGGCTCAGAGCTCGCTCAGCTCAGTGGGATGGTTGGGTCTGGTCACAGCTGACACCTGCTTTGGTCAATACTTCTGGGTGGTTTTCCCTCCAATACTACACATGGCAGGGAGGGGGAAGCACTATTTACCATAAATAACCGTACTGCTAGCCAGGAACACAAACACTCAAAGTGCAGAAAAATGTACAAAATCATTGTCAACTTCTGACTCGAGCTTTTCTTCCAAGTTCTACAAGAGCATTCAGAGAACTGTTTTCGGGGAGGGCTGACCCCTAACAGCACCTCTGTAAGCAAGGGGCTTTTCTTTTTTTTTTCTTCCCAAAGATTTTGGGGGGGTGGTCAGAGAGAGAGCAGAAGCAGGGGAGCAGCAGGCGGAGGGAGAAGCAGACTCCGTGCTGAGCAAGAAGCCCGATGTGGAACTCGATCCCAGGACTCTGGGATCATGACCTGAGCTGAGGGCAGATGCTTAACCAACGGAGCCACCCAGGCGTCCCACTGGGGGCTTTTCAGGCAGGCTCTCCCTGCACCTGAAAGGCCCACCTGCTCCACACTGGGGAAGCAAAGTTCAATCTCAAACTCTCCTGCTCTCTGCTTCCGCTCCAGCTGTTTGTGTCCACTCATCCCTTCCCTTCCGTCCTGCGGGAGCCTGCCTTCTGGGACTCTGGTACAAGCTGTCAGTTGTTTGGTCCCGGCTGGGTTCACACCTGGTGAGGGGGGCAGGGGTGGGGCTGGGGCCAGCGGTTCAAGTATCTGCAAGAAAGAAAGACCGACTTTCCTGCTACCAGCATCCACCTCCTCTTGGCATCGGGCCTGAGGGCCATTAGCAGAAAGAGCTGTTGACTCTCTAGTCGGGAGTCATGTGGCCTTTCGTCACTCTGGTCTTTGTATGTCCCATGCTTCAGGAGGGCAGCTTGGGGCCCAAGGGGGACCTCGTACCGCCCCCGCTGTTATTCCTATCTCAGAGTGGTTGCCACAATTTGCCCCTGACTTTGAGATGGGATTCCAAATTTCATTACAGCTCAGGCATGATCAATCTTCATTTCTTTGTGCTTTTAAATCTGCAAGATTGGTAGTCAGAGCGAGCTTCTTCTCTGGAGCTTGAGAAGAAAGGTTTAATCCAAGATGTAGCCTAGAACCATCAACCGTTAGGAAAAAAACAAATCTCAGATGAGACACCCACCCACCCCCATACCACCACCAATGGATTTCCTTGAAACTGCTTGAAGTCACACACCATGAAATCCCCCCAGATACAAACCTAACTCCAGTGGGACCAGAAGTTTCTGGCAGAGCTGGAAGAGGGGGCTGCATGACCCTCCGTAGAGCAGAAACCCTGCAGACGCATGGTCCTGGAGCACCCTTGTCCCCGAGGCAGAACCACACTCTCCCTCTCTTCCCCCATCACTTGGCGGTCGGCCCCTGCCTGCCAGGCTGGCTCTGGCCCTCCCTGCTCTGTGTATCAAAATCCTGCCAGCCTGAATATCCCACTCCGTGAAAGGGAAGCCAGCCAAAGGGCGCTTTGCAAAACAAAAGCCCAGTCATTAGCTAAGCGGCTAAACTAACCAAATGTTATTCCTCGAGTGTGCCCCCAGTGGGCCTCTGTGTCCCCCACAGCTCCAGGACACATACCAGCATCCAACTTTGTCCAACTGTTTGAGATGACATTTCCACTCCTACCCTCAACCCATCTTTCTGCCCACCCCCTTCTCAATGGGTGCAGTTATGAAAATAGATTGAAAAGTTCCATCCCTTGTTCAATGTGTGTGTTGCCTGTAAATACTAATGGGGTGAACGGTGATTATCTGGTGTTCAATAATAAGATGTTTCATTGTGTGAATAAACTGGGTAGAATTACATCAGAGAAGTGACCCTTGACTGATTAGGTTGAGAGGAGAGAAAGAGATGGAATATACAGAGGAGGAGACCGGGACCACCCCCAGGTCAAGGGTTCCGTTTGGGGGTGGCTCAATCGGTTAAGCTGCTGACCCTAGATTTTCAATCAGGTCAGGATCTCAGGGTCCCGGGATCAAGCCCCACATCGGGGTCCTCGCTAAGCAGGGAGTCTGCTTCAGGATTCTCTCTTGCTCTGCCCCTCCCACCTCCAAATAAATCTTAGAAGGGTTCCACTTGTTGCCATTAAATTGAAACCAAATGAAATACTTTTTTTAAAGATTTTATTTACTTATTAGAGAGAGAGAGAGCACAAGCTGGGGGAGCAGCAGGTAGAGAGAGAAACAGGCTCCCTGCTGAGCAAGGAACCTGATGCCGGGCCGGATCCCAGAACCCTGGGACCATGACCTGAGCTGAAGGCAACTGTCCAACAGACTGAGCCACCCAGGTGCCCCCCAAATGAAATACTTTTGCTACCTCACAGTTTCATTTTTTTGTCAGTTTCATTTATTTGTCAAAGAGAGAGAGGGCACAAGCAGGGGGGTGCTGCTGGCAGAGGGAGAAGCAGGCTCCCCGCCGAGCAGAGAGCCTGATGCGGCACTCGATCCCAGGACCCTGAGATCATGACCAGAGCAGAAGGCAGAGGTTTAACCAACTGAGCCACCCAGGCGTCCCACAGTTTCACCTTCTCTACACAAAAAACATAGTTTCCTGAATATTTACTTCAAATTTTAAGCTCACAACTTTAATAAAGTTTTATTAAAATTAAAAACTAAAAATTTCTGCTCTTGCCAAGGTTGGAACAGAATCACTCTTTCCCCAACATTCCAAGCTCCAAGTTTACTTGTTTTTATTAAATGACCCTCTGGCCTAACGCTACCTAATAGAACTTTCTGCAGTGATGGAAACATTCTATAGAAGCACCATCCAATATGGTAGCCATGAGCCCATGTGGCTACTGAGCACTTGGAATGTGGCTAGAGTCACGGAAGAAAATAAATTTCTAATTTTATTTAATTTTAATTAATTTTAATTAAATTAAANATCCAATATGGTAGCCATGAGCCCATGTGGCTACTGAGCACTTGGAATGTGGCTAGAGTCACAGAAGAAAATAAATTTCTAATTTTATTTAATTTTAATTAATTTTAATTAAATTAAATTTAATTAATTTTAATTAAAATAGCCACAGGCAACTGGTAACTACCATATTGGGCAACACAACTCTAGCTTAATTCCACCAATGACAATGAAGACGGTCATAAGAAACTGTCAAAGACAACTCAAAATTACATTGACTGTACAAGAGGGCTTGGGGTGCTCACTAGCTCATATGCTTAGGAAATATTTTTCTCAGGTCTAAGGACGTGAAGAGGCAAAGCTCCTCTTAAACGACTAGGTCTTTTTGTCTTGGTTTTAATCCTAGGGATACCATGGATTGCACACTCAGTCATATTTCCTTTTTCCTTCGGCTGTCAGGAAACTCGGCCAAATTTAGACCCTGCCGTGGATACCAACATCACCCTGAGTTCCAGTTGTCCCTTTCCTACCCTGTTGTCTTTTTCACTTGTCTGGTTTGTTTTTAGTGTCTCCTTCAATGATTTTTAGTATATTTACAGAGTTGTGCAACTATCCCACACACATTTCCATCACCCCAAAAAGAATCCTTGTGCTCATTTCTAGTCACTCCATATTCCCACAGGCAACCACTAATCTACTTTCTGTTTCTGTAGATGTGCTTTTTCTGGGCATTTTATATAAATGGAATCCTATCGTATGTGATTTTTTGTGTTTGGCTTCTTTCACTGAACATAATGTTTCTGAAGTTTATCTGTAGAATCTATCAGTACTCCACTCCTTTTTATTGCCAAATAGTATTCTACTATACAGATACACTACATTTGCTTTATCCTTTCACCAACTGATAAAACATTTGAGTCATTTCGGCTTTTTGGGCTATTGGGAACACGGCTACTGTGGACTTCTGCTTGAGATGTCCCTCTGCGGACATATGTTTGCGTTTCTCCTGGGCTCATAGCTGCAGGTAGGATTGCTGGGTCACATGGTAAATATATGTTAAGAATCAGCCAAACCCGTGCCAAGTGCTGCACCGTCTCTCATTCCCACAAGCAAAAAATGAAGGCTCCCATTTCTCCACATTCTCATCGACACTTGTTATCGCCTGTCTTTTTTATTAGAGCCATTCTAGTGGGTGTGTGGTGGGATCTCGCTGTGGTTTTAATCTGCATTTCCCTAAAAACTAACCGTGAGCATCTTTTCACATGCTTACTGGCCGTTCATGTGTCTTCTTTGGCAAAATGTCTATTCAATGTCAATGTCTTTTGTCCATTTTTAAATTTAGTTACTTGTCTTCTTATCATTGAGCGGTATATTCTGGATACAAATCCTTTTTAGCAAACATAAGATTTACAAATATTTTCTCCTAGCCTGAACCTGGTTTTCACTTGGTGCTTTTTGAGTTGAAAACTTTTTAATTGGAGTGCCTGGATGGCTCAGTTGGTTGAGTCTCTGCCTTCGGCTCGGGTCGTGATCTCAGGGTCCTGGGATTGTGCCCCATGTCGGGCTCTCTGATCAGCTGGAAACCTGCTTCTACCTGCCATTCTGCCTGCTTGCGCTCTCTCTCTCTCTCTCTGTCAAATAAATAAATAAAATCTTCTTTAAAAAAAAATAAAAGTTTTTAATTTTTGTGAAGTCTGATGTATCACTTTTTCTTCTATTACTTATGCTTTTGGTATCATACCTGAGAACTCTTCCTAACCCAAGATTTATTTACTCCTGTGTTTCTTCTAAGACTGTTACAGTTTTAGCTGTACGGCCCACTTCGAGTTAATTTTTTTTAAAGATTATTTTATTTATTTGAAAGAGTGAGAGATTACAAGTAGGCAGAGAGGCAAGCAGAGAGAGAGGAGGAAGCAGGCTCCCTGCTGAGCAGTGAGCAAGATTCAGGGCTCAATCCCAGGACCCTCAGATCATGACCTAAGCTGAAGGCAGAGGCTTTAACCCACTGAGCCACCCAGGCACCCCTCGAGTTAATTTTTGAGTATGGCATGAGATAGGAGTGTCAATTTATATTTTTGCATGTGAACATCCAATTGTCCCAGAACCATTTGTTGCAAAGACTATCCTTGCCCATCAAATTGCCTTGGCATCTTCGACAAAAGTCAACTGACCATAACTATGAGGGTTTCTTTTGGAACTCCCAATTCTGTTCCATTTATTTGTATACCTATCTTTATACCAGTATCACACTGTCTTGATTACTATTTTTGTTTTTTTCTCAGTTTCTTCATACACTTACTCTTAATTTTATTTAACTAGAAGAATAGGTCATTCCCTCTCTCTTTCCCCAAATTGATATTAGCTCTTGGCAAGAATGTAATTGGGGCTTCCTAAAATCAAGCCATCAGCCTCTCGTGTGAAAATCATTGAGAAGTCATTAAAGGGACTATGACCATATTCTTATTCATACAAATCCCAAAGGGGATCAAGAAAGGAGCAGACATTCTACCCTTGCCACAATAATCGGATTTACTGATTCCCAGAGAGAAGGGAAGACACACTGCTAATTATGAGGCAGTTAAGGAATTATTTCCCTTCTCAATATGGCTTTAGAATGTGTTAGACCTAAGAAGTAACGTCTGTCTTTGAGCTACGTGTATGAATGCATTTATTTAGCAAGTTCAACATTTAAGGAAACCCATATGGATATAGCATATCAAGAAGAAAGCCCTCGAAGAAAAGAAACACACCTTGAAAGATGGGATGTAGAATGCCAACTTCCCCACATTACCGACAGACTTAATGAAGCAGCAGACGTGACTCCCCACTTATCTTGACTTGAGGAACTGTAGGGAGCCAGGGAGATAGATGCGCCCCGCCCCATACTGGTGAAGACAGAAGGGATTTTCTGTAAGTGGGTTACAAGGGGAAGTTGAGGGAGGATGAAGTCCAGAGAGAAGCTGTACAATGGAGGACAGGAGAGTAAAGTTCACATTAAATCTTGAGATACTAGGGGCGCCTGGGTGGCTCAGTCAGTGAAGTGTCTGCCTTCAGCTCAGGTCATGATCCCAGGGTCCTGGGATAAAGCCCCGCGTGGCTGGGGTGGGCGGGGGAGTCTTATCCTTCCTCTCCCTCTGCCCCTCCCCCCAGCTTGTTTTCTCTCTCTCTCTCTCTCTTTCAAATAAATAAATAAAATCCTTAAAAAAGTGAACCTTGAGATACTTTTCTCTTTGGTCTCTAGGAAAGTCCTACTTACTGTCCAGCTATAATCTTCTCTTGATGCATTATAATTACTCTTCGAAGCTGTCCTGCCTTTCACTAAAGTAAGTCACATATGACAGCCCAGCTTCATACGATGGTCTTAGGGAGAATTAAAAAGGTGCTGTGATGAATGGGGCAGTGGTCCTGCTCTAACCCTACCTCGTTGCTGGGTAGTTACCTCATGGGGAGGGAGCAAAGTTTTCTTAAGGTATCTACATCCCAAACTCCAGCTGGTAACAAGCACTATGAGATGTGAGCCCCTTTAGAACTTAGAAGAACATTGAAAATGGCAGACCAGCTCCCAGCTGAACACCTCGAGGGAGGTCTAAGACTAAGCTTTCTACTTCTCTGCTTATGTGAGATGAAACCCACTTCTGAAGGGGGTATCGGGAGAGGTAAACATCGATGTGGGGTTTTTATTTTTTTTAAGATTTTATTTATTTATTTGAGAGAGAGAGAATGAGAGAGAGCAAGCATGAGAGGGGGAGGCCAGAGGGAGAAGCAGACCCCCTGCTGAGCAGGGAGCCTGATGTGGGATTCGATCCCCGGACTCCAGGATCACGACCTGAGCTGAAGGCAGTCGCTCAACCAACTGAGCCACCCAGGCGTCCTCGATGTGGTATTTTTAAATGCATTCATTTATTCACAAATATAGAGAGTCCTACTAGGTACCAGGCATCTTATAGTGAATGTTTTTTTTCTAAGTCACTGAAATCCTTTGTGAAAGAAGATAAGGGAGAGAAAGAGGAAAAACACTCAATAAATCTTGGTTGAATGAATGAATTGCAGGAGCCAGATGGCATGAGCCTAAAATGAGCAGGGATTTTTCCATGAGGCTGAAGGAATAATGATCTGGGAGTGGCTTTTGAGAGCGGGGAGGCTCTGCCCCTGCCTCCTCACTCTGTGGTTGTGGAGGACGGCAGCTCCCCTGGAGACGGCGCCTGGGTCCTCTCTTAGGCAGGATTTAGACAGAGGACCTCTGAAGGGGCTGAGGGCTTCTGGAGGGCTACAGGGAAGGTTGAGGAGGGAGCAGTGGGAGGTCGGATCAGGGGAGAGGAAATGCAGAAGGTTGATGGAGGATGAAGGCAGCTCTTGGTTCAGATAGGGGCTAAGGATTACCAGGATAGGGGGCCCAGTGGGATTAGCTTTTAAACAGTCCTCCAAACCGGTGCTATTAGAGGCCTTGATTATGCTAATTCTAATAATCAGCAAATAGCTTCTATTTTCAAGAACCTGTGATGTGAAGCTCTGGTGAAGCTCTTTATAAACACAATTTCATGTCATTCTTACAACGCTGCAGAGTAAGTAGCGTCCCCTTTTTACAGAAGAGGAAACTGAGGCTCAGAGAAGTAATTTGTCTAAGACCACACAGCTCGTAAGTGCCACGGCTGTAATGCAGGCCACAGGAGTATCTCCCCGGACGCCAGGCTGCCCCCAGCATCTGGCCTGTCCTGACTGGGGCCAGTCCAGCCTGTGGCATTGGTGGGATTGGTGGCATGTGGGGAGTCCCTGGAAACCTGGAGGTGGTCGTGATATACAGCTATGAAGCCCCAGGCCCCCAGCCAGAAGCTCTCACCACACTTCTGAATCCCATTCTCCACATTGCCTGAGATGCCCATAGACTCCACCCACCTTCCTCACAGACCTGGGGTCCCAGAGAGAGACGTATGCCGTCACTCCTGGTGGAAGAGACAGGGCTCTGTAAGACTGTCTAACAAACAACCCTGATCTAGACCAAGGGTCAGGGAGAGCCAAAAGGGAAGTTGAGCTAAAGGTAAAGCAGGTGTGTGTGGGGAAATCATCTAGAAAGACGGTACGGGGGGTTGGGAGTGAGGTGTTTGTGTGTGTTTGAGGAATTGAAAGGAAGCTGGCACCGTGGAAGGGAGCCGTGCGAGGGGGAGGGTGATGCTGGATGAAGCTGGTCATAGGCAAGGGGAGGGCATTCGACACAGGCTAAGGAGCTAGCTTTTTATCCCAGGAGCAATGAGAAGCCATCAGAAGGTCTTAAAAGGGGAGTGTCTTATCCTTAAAAAGGGTAAGACAGGAAAAGGGCAGGGCAGGTACAGTGAGATCAGTTAGGAGCCCGTGTAGGAATCCAGATGAGCAGCAATGGTGGCCAGGACCAGTGAGGTACCGGAAGAGAGGAAGAGGAGAGGGTAGGTTAGAGAGATGCTTTGGAAGTAAAACTGGCAGGACTCGATGGTGGCTCCTAGGACTCTGGCTTGCCTGTTAGGTGGACGATGGTGCCATTCACTGAGACAGACAACGCTGGAGAGCGAGGTAGGTCTTGGACATGCTGGAGTTGGGTGCCTTTGAGACAGCGAGGTGGAGATGTTGACGAGAGAGTTGGCCCAGCACCTGCTGGTCAGGAGCTCAGACAGGAGGTTCCCTGGGGCTGGAGACACACAGGTGTGGATCATCGGCAGAGGCATGGCAATCGAAGCTACGAAGCTACGGGCAAGGATGAGCTCTCCCGAGAAAGTCCAAGAGGTGAGAGGGTGAAAGGCCTGCGAATCGGCCTTGAGGAATATGAGCATCTGATGGAGGAGGGCGACCCCGCAAAGAAGCCTGAGGAGGCGATGAAGGAGTTAAGAGACAAACCAGGTATAAGGTTTCCAGGTAGCCCTCCAGGTAACGGGTGGGTTAAACAAAGCACCAGACGAATAGGCACAGGGGAGATTTAATAGAGATGCCCTCGTGTGGGTGGCGGGGAAGTCGCGCCCAAGGCAGGGTGACAAGGGTATATATTGGGAACAGCAGGGGGTGAGGAAAGTTCAGACAGGCGGGGGCGAAGTGTTTCGGTTACCTGGCTTAAGTTCTGGTTTCTTGGAGTTGCTTAAGTTTTCAGGTTTTTTGCTCAGGTTATGGTTTCCTGGAGTTGTTGTGTTAGCTGCAGAGATTTTGTCGGGAGGGTCAGCAGTCTTGGGCTTCCTCTATTTTACACAGCCTCCATCTCCCTCCAGCCCAACACCAGGAGAGCGCAGTGTCCAGGGAATCAAAGAGGCCAGTGTTTTAAGAATGTGGTAATCAAGAGATCTACTAAGATAAATACTGGGGGGCGAGGGTGGGGGGAGGGAAACATTCAGTTTGAGACCTGGAGGTCATATCTCAAGCATCATGTTCTGGGGGAGCTGTGGGAGGTGAAAGCCAAGTTTGACTGTTGGAATGAATAAGAGCCCATAGTGGCCAGCAGTGAGGAAGGGAACCAGGTGGAGGTTGCAGGGAGCAGGTGGAGAGGAAGAGGGGATAACACTGAGTGGGCTAGGGGATGGAGGATGGACAGGAGCACCAGCCTGAGATAGGAGGAGGGGCGCTTTCTCTACTGCAGCAGGGGAGAGGGCAGATGTAGGCAGATGTAGGGGGATGTGGGCTGTGCCGGTGGGAGTCTGGGGGTATTCCAGTCCCGTGGCTTTCATCCTCTCTGTAAAGGAGCAGCAAGGTCACCTCTGTCGTTGAGGAGGAAATGGGCTGGTGGGAGACTTAAGGAGAAGGGGGAACGTCGGAAATAGCCATTACAGGGAGCTGGTGGGGAAACATGTCGAGGGCCCATATGCCGTCAGGGGCTCTGATTTATGGGAATGTCAAGCTGACCTGTGGAGTCACTTGGCTGCTTGAGCACACAAGAAGGCAGATAGGAGGGGCGCCTGGCTGGCTCAGTTGGTAGAACATGTCACTCCTGATCTCGGGGCTGCTAGTTTGAGTAGAGATTACTTAAAAATAAAATCTTAAGGGACCCCCATGGGTGGCTCAGTCACTGGACATCTGCCTTCATCTCTGGTCATGATCCCGGGGTCCTGGGATGGAGCCCCACATCAGGATCCCTGCTCCACAGGAAGCCTGCTTCTCCCTCTCCCACTCCCCTGCTTGTGTTCCCTCTCTCACTTGTCTCTCTCTCTGTCAAATAAATAAATAAAAATTCTTAAAAAAAAAAAAAAGTAGGGCGCCTGGGTGGCTCAGCGGTTTAAAGCCTCTGCCTTCGGCTCAGGTCATGATCTCAGGGTCCTGGGATCAAGGCCCACATCGGGCTCTCTGCTCGGCAGGGAGCCTGCTTCCTCCTCTCTCTCTGCCTGCCTCTCTGCCTACTTGTGATCTCTCTCTCTCTCTGTCAAATAAATAAATAAAAATCTTAAAAAAAAAAAAAGTGGCCCACAAGAAAAGGGAAACAAGAAGAGAGCTGATGTGTTAGGAGAACACAAAGAGGTGAACGGGGCAGGGGTCTGAGGAGACCTACTAGCTCTCTCAAGGTCACACGAGCAAGGTGGGAGCAGTGGAGGTGCTGTCAGAGATGGGGCCAGGACCCAGGAAGGATGGGTGGTCTGTGGTGCCTGGCCGGCCCAGTCAGTGGAGCACGAGACTCTTGATCTCGGGGTTGCAGGTTCGAGCCCCACGTTGGGTGTAGAGATTACTTTAAAAAAATCCTTAAAAAAAAAAAAAAAAAAAAAGAATGGGTGGCCTGAATGGCCTATGGAAGATGGGTATTGTGATGACATCCAGGAGCTGGTCTTCCATGCTTAGAAAGAAGAGACTCAGACAGATGGCGGGAAGCAGCAAAGGCTGCCGGGAAGTCCACTAAGCTGAAAACAGAGTTTGGCCCTTGGGTTTGGCAAAATGGAGGTGAACAGTCGTTATGTCAAGAGCAATTGCCATGGCGTGTTGTTCCAAGAGTGAGGCTCTCACACCCAGCGAGGCTGGGTGTGAGCGTGAGGTGGGAGAGTGGAAAGTTCGTGTAGAAACAGCTCTTGGGTTTGCTGCGGAGGAGAGCAGAAAATGCTCAGTGTCTCCCACTCTGAGGGGAGTGTGGGGTCAAGGCAAGGAATTTTTCCTAGGATGGGAGAGATCTAAACACGCAGGCCAGTGGGAATGACACAGTAAAAAAGATGGGGTGGTGGGGGAGGGGAGAAGCAAAGTCCCGGAGGGGGAGGAGGAGGAGGAGGAGGAGGGGGAGGAGCCTCCTGCACCCCGGCGGGGTTGGCGGCGCCTGCTGTGCTGGGAACTACGAGGGAGACAGAGAGGAGGGGGGGACTGTGGATTCGGTAGTGGGAGGACCATGGAGTCCTCCTCTGGCGGCTTCTGTTTCCTCTGAGAGGCTTAAGGGAAAGTCATCCCCAGAGTGTTCTGTTGAGAAATTAACCCCTGGCTCATTTTCCCCCTTATAGTGACTCATCAGGAAGGAATGAAAGGCATTAACCAGGCTTTTGTGTTTGAGGCCTGTGCCTTTCTTCTCCCGCCCCACACCTGAGAAGGTAAACAGACTGCTTCTGGATTCCCAGCTCTATCCGGTGGGCTAAAAGAGAGAACACCACGTATCCCAGGGAGTTGACTGACCAACATGGGCCAGGGGTCAGGCATTCGCCATCCCCCTGATATGCAGCCTCTAGGCAAGTAACTGTATCACCAAAAATGCCAAGATCTCAAGGCTGCCACGTTGTGCCTCTAGGGGAGAGGACCCCCTTGAAAGGCCCTGGATGGAGGGAGTTGGGGGGACCCTTACCAAAGCCCAGGCTGGACAAGGGAGGCCCTGCAATGAGACCCCGCAGTGGAGGCCCCGTGGCAGGGACAGCTGATGGCTACAACAGCAGCAGTGGCCTGAAAAAGACCTCAGCCCTTCCCTGCAAAGCTGTGGAACACATGGGGTCCCCTGGGTGGCTCAGTCGGTAAGCATCTGCCTTCAGCTCAGGTCATGATCCCGGGGTCCTCAGATCGAGTCCCACATCAGGCTCCCTGCTTGGCGGAGAGCCTGCTTCTCCATCTCCCTCTCCCTCTGCCTGCTGCTCTGCCTACTTGTGCTCTCTATCCCTCTGTCAAATAAGTAAATAAAATCTTAAAAAAAAAAAACAGCTATGGAGCAGAAATTGACCATTTTGGGAGTTAGGCAGCCCCTGGAGTTCACAGGCAATTAGAGGGAGGTGGAGGAGGGTTGTGAGTGAGACGGAATTCTCGCTGATCTGCTGGGTAGGGACTCAAGCTGAGGTTAATCTGATTTAGACTGACTAAGAGATGTATTTACTACAGGAGTTTGAGGAGCGTGTCCGGTGGGCCTAGGCCCTGGACAAAGGGTGAGCGGCGAGTGGGAGCTGACATCTGGCTCTCCCCTCTCCCTGCACCCTGGGGCTGGAACACAGCAGACACAGAACCACCACGTGGTACTGCTCGGCCTTCACAGATGAGCACAAGGACGTCCCTCCCCGCCAGGCCCAGGAGCAGGGAGGCAGGTCAGTCCCACACGGACCCCTGTGCTCGGAATCTGGCAGTCTGGACAGAGCCTTGGCTCTTCTCCTTACATAGCTGTCATGCACTCACGGGGCCGGCCACCTGAGGTCCTTGCCAGTGTGGCCCTGGGGCCTGGGCCTCCGGTTTCTCCACCTCGGCCTGGCGTCCAGTCGCATGCGAGGCCCAGGGCAGGCTGCACATGGCTCTCCCCGTGCCCTGGCTCGGCCCACACTTGACCATAGGGGGTACCGGAAGATGGGTGAGCAGGGGACGGGAGCCCTGTGGGCTGAGTTCCAAGACCACTATGTCCTTGTAGGGGCTGAAGAAGAGCCTGGTTAGCACAGCAGAGAGTGGGGTCTGCCGGCTTCCACCGCAGGCCTGTGAAGGCCCTTGCCCGCCCTACCTCCAGGTGTTGTATTCATAGACCAGACCGGGCTGGGCAGAGGGAGCTTGACAGCCAGAGATTTAGACCTCGTGAGGTCCGGGCTAGCAGGCATGTGAGTCAGTAGACATCACAAGCCCCTCTTCCGCCTCTGCTGGGCCTACAGAGGCCCGAGGTAGGGACGAGCTTAAGGCTTGGTCAGGGAAATTTTCCCTCCCTTGTCATTTATGTCTGATGGATCCCTGAGCACAGAAGAGGAAAACTGACCTTTCCACTCCTTTAACAAATATATATGGAGCACCTATTGTGA
Source organism: Ailurus styani (assembly GCA_002007465.1). Classification (NCBI taxonomy): domain Eukaryota; kingdom Metazoa; phylum Chordata; class Mammalia; order Carnivora; family Ailuridae; genus Ailurus; species Ailurus styani. The sequence goes on along the minus strand of LNAC01000063.1, from coordinate 4,770,304 downwards.
GTCAGGGCCCCATGTTGGCCACAGGGATATGGCAGTGGACAACAATCTCATCCTTCCTGCCTTCAAGGGACCCATACTCTGTGGGGTGTTGGTACCTAGTGCTTAGCACTTCTGCAGGCAAGCCCTCAACCCACCCAGGGATTAAGAATGGCTTCCTGGGGGCGCCTGGGTGGCTCAGTGGGTTAAGCCTCTGCCTTCGGCTCAGGTCATGATCTCAGGGTCCTGGGATCGAGCCCCGCATCAGGCTCCCTGCTCGGCGGGGAGCCTGCTTCCTCCTCTCTCTCTGCCTGCCTCTCTGCCTACTTGTGATCTCTCTCTTTGTGTGTCANAAAAAAAAAAAAAAAAAAAAAAGAATGGCTTCCTGGAGGAAGCAATGGCTGTAAACAGGTTCTGAGGTACCCACTTAGGGTCACCTGGGTGCCTCAGTCGGTTAAGCACCTGCCTTTGGCTGAGGTCACGATCCCAGGGTCTTGGGATGGAGTCCAGGTCTGGAATCGGGCTCCTTGCTCAGTGGGGAATCTGCTTCTCCCTCTGCCTGCTGCCCCCGACCCCCCACCGCTTGTGCTCTCTCTCTGTGACAAATAAATAAAATCCAAGGTACCCGCTTAAGGAAGAGCAAATCTCTATTTTTTTTTTAAAGATTTTTATTTATTTATTTGACACACAGAGAGAGATTACAAGTAGGCAGAGAGGCAGGCAGAGAGACAGGGAGAGGAGGAAGCAGGCTCCCTGCTGAGCAGAGAGCCCGATGCGGGCCTCGATCCCAGGACGCTGAGATCATGACCTGAGCCGAAAGCAGAGGCTTTAACCCACTGAGCCACCCAGGCGCCCTCTATTTTTTTTTAAGATTTTATTTATTTGTCACAGAGAGAGCGATAGAGAGAGAAAGCACAAGCAGGGGAGGCAGCAGACAGAGGGAGAAGCAGGCTCCCCACTGAGCAGGGAGCCCCATGCAGGACTTGATCCCAGGACCCCAGGATCATGACTGGAGCCGAAGGTAGAGGCCCAACCGACTGAGCCACCCAGGCATCCCAGGAAGAGCAAATCTTAAGGGGTGTTATTTAGTGACTATGTGCAAGGGATTTTTTGACCAACTTGGTTTTGTATGGACTGAAGCCCACAAATCAGAAACTCTCTTTCTCCAACCCCCCCCATCTTCCTATCTCCCCCTACCTCCCACCCTTTATGTCCCTCACAGAGCCACGTGGTCTCTAGTCCCTTTCGACTTCTCAAGGTTTGCAGGACTGCTGGCTGATTGGATGGGCGTGCAGGAGAAAAAGAGTCCGTGTTTCTGGCCCTGGGACAGGATGAATGGGGATGCCATGGCCTGAGATGGGGACTCCTGACTGCCAGCAGCACACCTGGAGTGGGAGAGACAGGGAATTCGGTTTACCTGACGAATGTCCAGGGAGTGATATGGAAAAGGTTCTTGGTTAGATGAGAACTGAGGCCAGAAGAGAGCCCAGACTGGAGATAGATCGGAATTCACCAGCACACAGTTGGCAGTGGCCAGGATAATCCAGCGGGTAGGAGCGGAGGGGGAAGAGGGGGTGTCCTAGGATAGACCTTGGGAGAAGCAGGAGATGGTAAAGGAGATTGAGAAAGGGTAGCCAGTGCAGAAAGTATAGGCCACTGAAGCCAACAGGAAGTCAACAAAGACCAGGCATAACTGGCTAACAAGTATTATGTTTTTAAATTCGGAAAACAAAACCAAGAAACTAAACTGGCTCAAAACTCAGAAAACCAGGCAAAATGTCTAAAGATACATAAAACTTACAATACCTCCCCCACAGTACACCAAAATTACCAATGGGTAAAAAACCACTGACTGGGAATATTCATTTTTGATCCATTTGTCATCCAGATCTAATTGTTTGCCCAGAACCGCCGGAGCCAGTCCATCCCCTTCTCCCACACCAGGGGGCGCACATGCACCGCTTCTGAATCCAAGTTCTGGGCAAAAGCTGGCAGTGAATTAGGTGAGAACAGAATTTGATCCCTCAGTCCAGATCCCTGAACATCACCTCCAGCCCTGCCCTTCGAATTAACGCTGTGATCCCAGGATCCAGGGGCCTCAACAATCCCCAAGCTTTGTTTATTTCTCACCTGACCTCCAAACTCACAAATGTATCAGGGAGACCCATAGCAGATCAGAGACCCCACAGGGGTCAACTGACCAAGGGTAGTAGGGGCAGGTTCCCATCTTTCCCAGGAAGGAGATGGCTCTGTGGCTGATTCCTGAATGGTGGTAATATGGACTGGGAGGGTGGGCCTGGAGCAGATGGGGAGCAGGTGTGTTTTTGTGCCAATGTGTATGGCTCTTGGTTTGGAGCTCACCGAGTCTCCCTCTGAGTTGGGACTTGAAATAAATCTTCAGATAAGTTATAGGTTTAGCCCAGAAATTTATAAGGTCAGCACTTGAGTTTGTTATGAGAAGTCAGAAACTTGGTACGAAGGGTGTTTTGTTTTTTGAAATCAGGTTTGGGAGACATTATCAAGTCTTGAACTCAATGAAAGACTTGATTCAGATTCACAGTTGGAACTGGTATAAGTATGAGGGTGTTGGCCAGCCTCTGGTTGGGGTTGATATCAGGACAGATAGGTAGGGAGTGAGCATGGGGATGAAGATTTGTGTGGAGTTTCCGCAAAGCCAGTCTCATTAATCTCGAATTCTAAGATTATTATTAGAGCTGGTATTATTAGAGTTGGGTAAGTTAGTGTTTTAAATTGCCCCAGCATTTGTGGGGTTTAATTAAGGTCAGCACCTTTTCCGATGACCCAATACAGTTGTAGAATTGGGAATCCCAAGGCAGAAAGTATTGGTGTTGACCTGGGACTTGGAGTTTTATGTATGTATGTAAGTTTTGTGTAAGTCTGGGGTTCAGAAGAGAGTACTGGGGTCCGTGGCAAGGTAGCTGTTGCTCTTTAAGGTTCATACAGGGATCTGGGGATCAGCATTAGTGCTGGGGCCCATTTAAAGGCCAGAGTCGGGGCCGGTGTCACTATCAAGTTTAGGCGGGTAGAAATGATAAGGGGATTTAGACTCGGAACTGATATTGGGGGTCAATATGGGGTGCAAATTAAAATGACTACTTGTACCAATGTGGGGGCAGATTTAGGAGTTTGGACTTCATATTGTGTTTGGGGATCCGTCTGGGCTCACTATCAGGTGCGAATTTGTATAGGGAAGAACTGCAGTCCTAGAGTAGTGATCAGGTTCATATTATGAGTGGGGGCCACTAATAGGATCTGGACTTCGTGTGGGAGTTTGGGTCTGCCCATGCTCATTACTGGGGTTCTGGTCCAATATTGGAGCTCGGTCGGTTTAGACTCCAGGGCTGGGTTGTGGCCTCGCTGGGCCTACGCGGCTCCACCGCTCTACGAGTGAGAGTGCACGAGGGGAGG
>LNAC01000063.1:4751615-4766147 GCA_002007465.1 Ailurus styani | reverse complement strand
CGCCGCACAGGCGCCCCCTCCCAGCCGGCAGGGGAGCCGCAGCCTACTCGCCCCCGTCTCGCTCGCGGCCCCGGCGCACGTGCGGGCCCGGGGTGCGCCGCGCGCGAGTTTGGAGCCCCCCGCCCGTTTCGGTCGCCGGCGCGGGCAGGGGAGGGGCCCCGGCGGGCTGTGCCCACCCCCACCCCTGCGCAAAGACCTGAAGGCCCGGGAGCGACCTGTCCCGTGAGGACGTGTCCGCTCGGACCCGCTCCGGAAAGTTCACTCAGTCGCCGCCCCGCGTCCCGTCCCGTCCCGTCCCGTCCCGGTGTGCCCCGGTCCTCATCGCTGTGCCCACGTTTCAGGCTCAGCTTCGGTTTTCCTCGGTGTCTCGGTCCTAGTGCCCTTCAGTGTCTCTGTATCTCTGTCTCCCTGTGTCACTGCCTCCCAGACTCACCCCCCGCAGCCCCAGGGTTTCTCCCGCTGTGTGTGGCTCCCTCCCCAGGTCTCTCTGTTCTCCCGCCCGCTTCTCTCAGTCTGTCTCTCTCGTGTCTCCTACTGGCTTCTCGACGTCTCTGTCTCCCACTGACCAGGATCTCTGCCCGCGGTCTGTTGGCCCCCTCCTCATTTCTCTGGAATGCCGCCTCTCTGGTTCTTCCACCCAGGGTGGGGGAGGGGCTAGCCTTTCTCTCCCTTTCAACACCCCCCCCCCAACACACACCGCGCAGTGCAAGGCCCCCAAGGTGGAGCAGGTTGGGCGGTGGGAGCCCGGGACCTGAGCTGTGAACTGGAAGGGAGGGGATTCTCAGGCTTCCCCTGAGGACGCCAGGCAGAGCCTGGGAGGCTGGGCTGCTGAGTGTTGGTGATGAAGGCTCCGCTTTGGTTCCTGAAGAGACAAGGGCAGGGATCCAGAGTGACCTGGTGCGGAATCTGGCCAGAAAATCCAGGGAAGTGCACTGGGGTGGGAGGCCTAGGAAAGGATCCAGGAGGATCTTAACGGGGGATCCTCAATGGTGACGGATCCCCTGGGAAGGGATCTGCTGAGAGATCCTTTGGGCGGCATCAGAGATCTGATGGGATCCAGAGGAGGGTTCTGAGAGGAAATCTCAGAAAATTCCATGCTTGGCGCCTTATTAACTCTTGCTTCAGGGAGCAAGAAAATCCCTGTTTTTCCGTGATTATATGAATGAGCCTAGGGCTTCAAGAAGAAGCAGGTGTAACTCCCTAAGCACAGCCTCCAACATCCGCAGCCCCAGGCACAGGCCACACATTCACATACACACACACACCACACACACACGCACACCCCTTCCTTCCCACACTCAGCTTCCTCCCCCCAGCCCACTTGCCTTCTTGCCCTCACACTTGAACACCGGGGCCTGCCCAGCTGCCGGAGCTCAGGTATCTCACATGCCCATGCTCCACTCTGTGTGCTCGCTTGTGCCCTCACAGCACCCTTTGCACAGCCCAGGGAAGGGTATGTTCACACTCACAGTCTAGCACACCCCTGCACACACTTTCTTGTACATTTTGGGTGGCTCAGTTTCCCCCTTACGATTTGAAATGCATCTGTAGTTTTGGTTTCCTCTTCAGTTGCTCTTCCTCTTCCCTCTTTCTTTCCTTTAACAAGGAAATTGTTTTAATTATTATAATATTATTATTAATATTATTCCTTGCCCTTCCCCCTGCAGCTCCTGGCCTCCCCTCTGTTCAGCCTTGTTCACACTGTGAGCATGGGGGTGGTGTATGGGGCATTGATTTGGGGGCTGGTGAAGTAGCCGGAGGGGAATGGCTGCACTCAGAGTAGATGGGCTGAAAAGCTTTTCTGGGGAATTGGATTGATATGCAGCAAAATGCTGGCCTTGGCAGTTTGTGATCTCTTCACTCTCTCCCATCGGCCCTGACTAGTAGGAGTTCAGTGTGGGGGACCCAGGCCTCTGATGGAGACTGTGACACATGTCCTAGCTTCTCCACTTTCCAGCTGGTTCCTCCCTGCACCTCAGTTTCACCCCCTGTGAAATGGGACAGCTAATCTGACCCTGACTGGGTCCCCAGGCCGTTGTGAGAATCCAAGGGACCATGTGGCAGTGCATAATCAGCAGTGGCAGGCCCTTCTTGTGTGACTGACACTGTTATGTGCTTGGGCCAAGCTTGCAGCTAGGGCCCTGCCCTTGAGAAGCTCATGGTCCCTGGGGGAACAGATTGCATCATGGGAATGCAGAGCAATTCACTAACCTCTTACTGATTGCCGACTGTGTGCCAGACACTGGGCTAGGCACTCTCAGCCAGGCTGCCCTGCTTCCTAGGGGACTAGCAGCTGTGTGGAAGAGGCAGCCCTCCCCTCAGGAACTGCTGAGATTGAGCTCAGCATCAGCTCATCTGAAGCAGCTGCGGTCCTGAGCTGAAATCATAAGGTTGGGGAAGCTGCCTCCACATAAGGCAAGGGAGAGTTTAAGGGTCAAAGTCAGATGAGTTCCAGAAGAGACCGAGAAGGGGCTATCTAAAGTGGGTTTTGAGGAATGAATAGGAGTTTTCCAGTTGGACAAAGAGCACTCCAGGCAGAAAATACAATGTGAGTGAAGACTCAGAGGTCTTGAAGAATTCCAAGGTATAGCAGATCCCAGAGGGTCTTCAATGTCTTGTAAATAGCTGTGACTTTATTCTGAGAACACAGAAGGGAGACGCCGAAGATGTAAAGCTTGGGCGGGGGTCATGAAATGTGCTAGGGTCAGATTGACGTTTCCAGAAGAGGATTCTGTGGCTATGGGAAGTGCATGGACCCAGGATGCCCTGCGAGGAGGGTCCGGGTACATCAGGTGAGAGGTGATGATGGCTTGAACAGGGCAGTAGCATGGAGCCATCTAGAAGGCACATTTATCAGGACAGGATGATTTATTGGATGTGGAGGTAGAAGAGAGGAAGAGGTAGGGGTCCGGGTTCCTGGGGGTGGGTGGGGCCTTTATGCCTTGCAATGTCACTGAGCTGGGGACCGGAGGAGAGGTAGACTGGGGGGGGGTGCGCAGATAATGAACTTGAGCTCGCCGTTGGACACGGTGTCTCTGATATGCTTGGGACATTTGAGTTCTAGTATGAGCAAGGAAGATGTCCAGAAGGGGGCTGGCTGTGAGGCTCTGGAGTTTGGGAGAGAAACCTGGGCCAGAGGAAGGGCAGAGAGGTCTCTGAGAGAGTGCTGAGCCATGCACATCAGTGGTTAGTGCAGGCTCTGGTTCCAGACCGCTGAAGCGCCCCTCCGCTGACTAGCAGTGTGACCCCGAACAAGTTGCTTAACATCTCTGAATCCATTTTCTCCTTTGTCAGGTGGGTATAAGACAATTCCGTGCCCAGTGGGGTTGTGGTGGGGATTAAGGCTGGGTATGCAGGAGGTGCTTAGAACAGGGCCTGGCCTCTAGTAAGCATGATACTGCAATAATATTAGCAAGCAGTCCTTATGGTAATCATCAGCGGGGGTGGTGCATACCTACCCTCCTCAGAATCACGGGGTGGGGGCTGGCGAGGGGGTGCCTTTAGAACAATACCTTGTTAAGGTTAGGGCACCCACTCTCCTAAAGTAGTTGCTGTCCTGAACTGAGGTTCGCGGGTTGGGGGAGCTCAACGAGGAGAGTGCCTGGGCCCAGCCGCCTGCCTTCGTCATCGTCTGTGGAAGTGTGAGCGTTGCTTAGGCGTATGTGACCTTCTGGTGGGCTGGTGTGAGACTGGAGGCCTCCGTGTGCTCCGTCCCCCCGGCTCCCGACCCTGCCCAGGCCCTGGGTGTCTAAGGAGGTTCTGCGTCTGAGGTCCGGATGCACCGGTCTCTACATATCCTTCACCTCCAGATCTGAGAACAGTGGGTTTTGCTGCTCGGCAGTGTTTTAGCTGCTGCTTCTGGGGACCTGCCTGGGCGCTGCTCTGGAGGGACCACAACGTCTCTGCTCCTGTAGATTCACCTTGCTCCTGGTCCTGCTGCCAGGCCGGCCTCCAGGTGTGACACATGCCCAGAGAGCCCTTCTGGGGGCCAGCCCTGGGTGGGTGCCAAGTCCTCTTACCTGATTCTGGTCATTGCTGCCCACCTCAGCACTTCCGAGGCGTTTCCGGGGGCCAACCGGGGATTCTAGACTTGGGTTCGAGACCAATCAGGCCCTTTCCGAGTAGCTCTCCACTTGGCCTTCTGGGTGTATCTGGTGGTCCTGATTGTTCTGGGTTTGTCCTGGAAGCGTGGTTCTGGTTCTGGAAGCTGCTGCTGGTGAACATGAGGGGTGATTCTGATTGCCTGTCTAGGTCGTTTTGGGACCCGTTTGATCTTGGACTGGTGTGGTACCAGGTACTGTTCTGGCTGTTCCAGAATCCTGCCCTCGTGCTGTTCTGTGTACTTTAAGGTGTTTCCCAGTGCAAAGTTTTGTCTGTTTTCTGACCCACCTCCAGGCCATTTTGAACATACACCTCTTTCCAGGTGTGACTCCTGGTCCGTTTAGGTCCATGCCCCTAGTGCCAGCTGGCTTAGGGGACCCTCCCCATTCTCTGCCTCAGACTCTGTCCCTCTGCCCCAGGGTCCCAGAGCGATGGAGGGGCCAACAGCCTCACGTGTGGCAGCATGAGGCCCCGGCGGGCGTCCCCAGACAAACCGCCCTTTGAGTCTAGGAGACGGAAGCTGGTTTGTCTGGCCAGACCCGCCCAGCAGCCTGTGTGCTGGGAGCAGCGGCCACAGGGAACGTTGTGGGAACTCAGTGGACCCAGGGAGGGAGGTGCACAGCCCCCCTGAGGGCCAGGGCTGTTGGTTCGGGCAGGGGCAGGGGCCGGTGGAGGCCAGAGAGGGTGAGCTGCAGGGTCAGTGCGGGATGGTGGTGGGTTGGCGAGGCCCATCGCGGTCCTTTGCCATGGGCCTTCCATCCGTGAGGACATCCCCCATGTTGGCAAAGGTGGTCAGTCTCAAGGGAGGACAGTTTCCAGGTGCGGGAGGCTGGCTGCTTGTTGGTGAGGACGCCCCCTGACCCCTGTCCCTGAGTGTCTGTTCTGGGAGGAGCCACGGTGGGATTGCTCTGTCTGTGGGGGTGTGAGGCTGAAGAGAAGCCCACTGCGACGTGCAGCCTGCTCCGAGTGGGCCCCGGTGGCGTCAAGTCGCTGAGCTGTGGCGAGGTGGTGACAAGAGTGTGTGAGCATGTCCGACCCCCCACCCTCACCCCAACCCGGGACGGCGCCCACGCTTCTGGAGGGAAGAGCTGGGCTGTGCGGCTGTGTGTGTGCCAACGGAGGAGGCATCCAGGGGCACACCTTCATTTTAAAAATTATAGAGGAGGAGAAAGTCAAAAATAAATATTGCTGCTGAAGCTTCTTTGAAGGCTGCACGTATGCTGGTGTGGTTCTTCCAAGCCGGGGTGTTTTCTGTGCACTCATTCATGTGTTCCTCCACTCATTCAGCATATCCTGCCTGAGCACCTACTATGCACCTGCTCTCTTCTGGGTGCCAGGGACACGGAACTGAGCCAGGCACACACCAGGCTTATGGTTGTGACTCGGGGACCACTCAGCAATTGCATAAAAAAACAATTCGCGGAGTACCTGGGCAGCTCAGTCGGTGAAGCGTCTGCCTTTGGCTCAGGTCATGATCCCAGGGTTCTGGGATCGAGCCCCGCATCGGGCTCCCTGCTCGGCGGAGAGCCTGCTTCTCCCTCTCCCTCTGCCGCTGCCCCAGCTTGTGTACTCTCTCTTTGTCTCTCTCTTTCTCTCAGATAAATAAATAAATTTTTTTTAAAAAATTGAAAATAAAAAAATTCAAATTTAAATTAAAAAAAAAATAATTGGTGACATTTGTGGTCACTACTCCTAGGCAAGGTCCAGGCGTGTAGTCTGGGACACAGGGAAGGTCTCCCTGAGAAAGTGCCATTGGCTCCGAGATCTAAGGGGCACTTAGCAGAGGCATTTCAGGCACTTTCAGGGCTGCAGACTGCACAAAATGGTACACATTTGAGAATGAGAAGGGGAGTTCCTTGTGGTTGGCTGGCCGGCCGCAGGGGTGTGGGGGGGTGCGGCAGAGGTGGGCAGGGCCTCTGCTCTACAGGAGGGGTCCCGGAGGGGTGGTCGCTGGAGGGCTAGCTGCAGGGGTAGTGGGGGCTCAGTCTGTGTGTTGCTTGGGGCTCTGTGCTGGGTACCTGGAAGAAAGCCCAGCACATAGTAGATGATCAGGAGTCCTGAGAAAAGAGTGAGTGAGTGAGTAGAGACCATGGGCATTTCTGCTGAATGGGGAATGTCCTGCGCAAATAGTTTAGAAACCTACTTTTTTTTTCTCATAAACAGCAGATTTTGAACATCTTTCTGTGTTACTGTCTACTCTGCTGTAATGAAACTCTTGGTGTTTTCTCATGCTTTATTCTCTCTCCAGGAAGGAGCGGAGACCCCGGTACCCTGCCCTCAGTGTTGGTTGTCCAAGAGTGACTGACGTGAACAAGCAGAGACCCGGTGAGTGTGCTCCAAGAGGTGGCAGGGGCTGGGGACACAGAGGAGTCCTGTGGGCCAGGCTGAGCAGCTGGGATTATGATGGAGACTGGTGGGGAGCCGTGGAAGGGTTGCCACTAGGCGCATGACACGGTCTGGTGTGCACACGGCTGAGCGATGGTGAAGGACCAGGGAGGTGGTGATGGAGGCGGAGAGAAGGGACATGAGTGCTGTTTAGGGACGTGGAGGAGACAGGACATGGTGAAGGGCTGAATGTGGCACATGAGCGGGGAGGGGAGGTATCAAGGGTAGTGCCTGGGTTTCTGGCCAGAATGCTTGATGGGTGGGTGGGGAGTGATATACAGCTTCTCAGCTGCTGTAGGTGTGAAATAGGCTTCTGGGTGACGTTCTGGGACTTACCCTGGGATCTGTCTGCTTCTCCATTTGTTCCCGTCAACTGGAGGCTGTGGTAGAGAGCAAGGCACTCCTGAGATCTGGGCCCTTCCTTCCTGTCTTTTTCACTTCTCCCTCTGTCTTTCTGCCAGAAGCATAGAGCAGGTGGGTTGGGTTTGGAGATAGAGCGTGGTGAGCCTTGGGTGTCCAGCTAAAGACTCTAGACTTTTTGCTGCACGTGGTATGAACACATTGAAGGTCCTTAAGCAGAGAAGCGTATCCATCTCTCCGCTTGCCCATCCATTCAGTCCCGAAACACTATCTGTATGTCTGCTAAGCAGTCAAGCAGCAGAATGTGCCGGAGGGCCACGATCACCTTTGCGTTCTTGTAAGCCAGCAGGGGCATTGGTTTGTGGGCAGGGTGGACGGGAGCAACCTGAGGCAGGAAGCCCCCTGAAGAAGTCCATGCTCCTGAGGTCTCACTAGCATGTGGTGAGAGTAGTGGAGCAGTGCAGATTCTAACTTACTGCCCAGGTGGGTGTGTAGGGGGAGGAAAAGGGAGAATTTGAGGAGCTGGCTTGGGAGACCAGGTCCGTGGTAGTGCTTGTCACTACGGTGGGGACCAGGGGAAGGGGGTGGTACTAGGGAGGATGAGTTCTGGTTGGGCCATCTTCCCTAAGTTCCTGGAAGGCCCAGCCCATGGCTGTCTTGTTCATCTCCCTGCCCCTTGGCTCAGGGCTCAGCAGGGCCCCCTGAATAGTTCTGCACAGTCAGCTGATGAGGGGGGTCGTGAGAGTCGGGTCCACCCTAGGCAGGGAAGGGGAATGAGCATGTATTGGGGATCTGCTAGGGGTCCTATGAGAGATGAACTGGGTGTCGGGATAAGGTAGAGGGTGCAGCAGGAAGGCTGTGTCGCAGGTGGGAAAGGCCAGATGGGGAGGCATGTGTCCCTTCACCTATCCTTCCTCAGATGCTGGGTCTGACCTACCTGGGAGCCCATTCTCAGCAAAAGTGCCTGAGAGCAGAGCTCTCTGTCTTGTAGGGAGGCCGCTTGCTGATGGCCTGTGTGAAGGGGTGTGGGAGATGGGCTGTAAGGCCTGGCTTCTGGAGGCAAGGCTGACTTCAAGGGGGAGGGGAAGACGCTCTAAGATCCTGAGGCCCAGGGACAACTGATAGAAGAGTTAAGCCAGGCTGGGACGTCTTTGTGTGGTGGGCCGAGGTGCTCACAGGGGCTGGCTTCCGGGGTAGGCCCTGGCCTATGGCAGCAAAGGATCTTACTGTCTATCCCAGGGTTTCTCAACCTCAATACTATTGACATTTTGGACCAGGTAATCCTTTGTTGCAAAGGGCTGGCCTATTTCTGTAAGATACCTAGCAGCATCTCTTGTTTTTTCCCACTAGATGCTGGTAGCACTTACACCTCAGCTCCAGTCTTGTTGATAAAAAATGTCTCCAGATGTTGCCTGATGGTCCCACGGGGGCTGGGGGGTGGCTACAGAATCACCCTGGATTGAGAACCCCTGGTCTGGGGTGCCTGGGTGGCTCAGTCGGTTAGGCGTCTGCTGTCAGCTCAGGTCCTGATCCCAGGGTCTTGGGATCGAGCCCCACATCAGGCTCCTTGTTCGGCGGGGAGTCTGCTTATGCCTCTCCCTCTCTGTCAAATAAATCAATAAAATCTTTAAAAGAAAAAAGAGAACCCCTGGTCAACACCACCTATTGCTGCCTTCACTAAACTAGGGAGGGTCGCTCAGGGGAAATTTATAGGGATGGGTCATCTGAGCTGAGTTCTGAGGGGCAAGTGTGTGGCTAGGGCGGGAGGAGGGCGTTCCTCCCAGTAGAGTGATCAGCAGGTGTGATCAGCAAATGCCGAGGCCTGGAGGTGCTGCTGAGCATTCACCCCGGGGAGGCTCTGCTGCGGAGGAGGGGCACCTGGCTTAGTGGGGCTGCAGCTGTGAACAGGTCCTCTGCTGGCCCCCGTGCCACCTGGAGAGACTCTGGGATGCGCTTCCTGAGTTCCCCCTCCATTCCCCGGGGAGCCCAGGAAGCCCAGGGCTGTGAGAGGGTGGGGGGCCCGGCTCTAGGAGGGCGGGTGGGGTGTTATAAGCTATGCGCACAGACTCCCGCCACCCGGCTGGCTGGGGGTAGCTGCCTGCTGCTGGCTGCCACCTTCCCCGGGGCCGGGGTCGAGGCTGACGCTGATTTATTCCTGTCATAATCCCGCGGTCGGTTTGGTGAGAGTTGGAAGCATGTTGGTTTTCCTTTCCAAGTGTAACAAGGCCTGTTTCCGCCTCCGCGGCCGCTGCTGCAGTGCCACGCGGTGAACTGTCCAGGACATGACAAAAGGGCTCGGTTAGCTGCCCACAGCTTTGAACGTGAGCGGCTCCCGGCTCTCCCTGCCTTCCCTGCCCTCAGGCTCCTCCTGCCCAAGCGTTGGGCTCTCCTCTGGGGGGGGGGGCCGGGTACCCCTCCTCCTATTGATGTCCATTTCGGGGCCTCAGCCTCCAGGGAGCCAGGGTCCTGGTCTGGGGGTGGGGAGCCATAGGAACAGGTGGTATTTGGAGACTAATTAATATTTGTGACTAATAACACGTGCCCAAGGGAAACAAATCAATCTGTGTTTGCATATTCATAAAGAGGACTCAGAATGATCCCAGCTGTTCTCCAGCCAGGAGTCCCCCCCACCGTCTCTGGCATAACATGGTCTCTCGGGGGTGGGAGGGGCCCATTGAGGCTGACAGGGGTGCTTAGGTCGGGCTGCCTGGGGGTGACATGGCCTCTGTGTTACATACATTTCCAGGACGTTCTTATTTGAATCTCGTGGTTTGGTGTGGTGCCTGCTCCTTCCTTTTTCCTCAGAGCAGTGATTTGCAGGCTCTTCGATTTTGCAAACCAGTACACTTTCCAAAAGTACTTGGGGTTCAGACATGGGAATGGCAGTTTTTTATTTGGCCAAGTAAGGACATTATAGGAAATACTGTTTTCTGCCATCACCCTTATCGCATACCAGAAAGGACGTTTTAACACCACAACACAACTTGAGAAAAAAGGACAGTTCTTCCCAAGAAAGGGCGTTTGGCAGCCTTACACTGACCTAGCAAAGGAAAAGGATATATCAAAACCTTTCTGAACGTAGAAAAGTCACATCCAATTTATTCCTATAATGTCATACGGTATGGAATTGTTTTCCTGCCCCAGCATGTCAGTGTGGTAGAACCAGTGGCCCACAGTGCATTTCAGAGACAAGCCTTCGTTGATGTCAAGAGCTCAGGCCTTGTTCTCATCTCAGTTGTTAGAAACACATACTCACCCAGCCATGCTGGGGGCATGGACACTCAGCTCTTAACACTGTTGCACTGGATTCAGAAGGTTCTCGGCGACCCCAGCAAGGTTAGCATCACCCCACCTCCCTGTTCCTCTCCCACCTTCTCCCCACAGGTAACCTGGAGCACTGGGGTGGGGAAAGGGCCAAGGTCTAGACTAAGGCGAGGCCCAGGGGTCCAGGACTTGGAAGAGGGGGTCCTGGGGCTGGGGCCAGGCTGTGTTTCCAGAGTCTGGGGCGGGCAGCAGCTCGCTCTTGCTAGGAGCTGGTGACTGAGAAGCTCTGGCTTGGACAGCAGTGTGGTTGCCGGAGTAGTCCCCTAAGAATGGGTCTGTGCCCGTGTGTTCGCTGTATCTCCGGTCTCTAGGTCGCCATGCCTCTGTGTCCGCAGACCTCTGGGAGAAGCTCTTTGGAGAGGGGATGTCTTTGTTTTCGACTTCTCTACCTTTGTGCGTCCTGCTTTCTGTATCTGAATAGTGTGCTAATATCCCAGACTCAGATACACAGGGGGCACTTGGAGTTCCCAAGTAAGTGTCGCTTGTCTTTCTCACACTGGGGGTGGGGTTACCAGAGACCCCAATTCTCCTGACACCCATGGCCAAAATCACATCCTAGACTGCACCACAGGACCTCTGTTCTGGAGTTAGGCCCCCTCGATGGCTGTACTGGGGACTCACACCCCATGATGTCTCTGTTGGGGTCAGGGTTAGGGCCATATAATAACGTACTGGCGAGTTAGGCCCCTGTAACATCTGTCAGGCAGCTCCCCGCCCTGGATGTCCGTACCCTCCGTCTACTCCTGTGATGTCGGGACCGGACGGCCACACCTCCTCCGTGATGTGTCCACCGGGGAGTTGCAGTGCTCCGATTCCCGTAGCCAGGCTGCTTCAGGGATGTGCCGCCACGAGACGCATGCTGGGGCGTTCCACCCCCCGCTCGCCGGGCTGTGCACTTGTGCCTCCGTGACCTCCCTTCTTTGTAGCTTTGTCCCCTTTAGTTCGTAGCAGGGAGCTCTGCCCCCCATGCTGTGTTCCTGTGGCTTCCACCCCTGTGGTGTCTACCCCGGGAAGGGGGCACGCCCAGCGAAAGCTCTCTGTGAATACGCTATCGTTGCGCGCCGTGATGCCAGGCCTGGGCTCCTCTGCCCCTGTCTTTGGTGCAACAACACACACAAGCTGTAAACCCGCGGTGTCTGTACCAGGGGCAACAGGATCGTTGTGTCAGGGGCCGCAGCCTGGCCAGTTCGCCGCGGGATGTCTGCCGAGAATTTGAATTGTATGGTTGGTGCCATGGCTTTGCCTCAACGCTGTGGCGCCCGAGCTCAGATGGGGCCTTGGTACTATGGGACCTCTGTCCCAGACCGGCCGTACCAGGCATCATGGTGGGGACCCCCTGTCTCCTGGTCTCAGCCACCGGAACTTTGTGATCCCTGAGGGGAACCGCAGGCATGCTGTAAATGGGGCCCGGTGTGCACTGCGCCCCTTCCGCTTTCTTGCCTTTGCTTCTCAGCTGCTGTCTGAGACTTACAGCTGGCTCTCAGGACAAAGGACATCTCCCGCACTTTGCCCTCTGTGCTCAGCCCCTGCCCCCCTGCACAGTCCTCCCTGTTTTGTCTTGGCACCTCTGCTTACCCACCGCCCTCCAGTGTTAGGACCGCTGACCGTCCCCGTTGAGACCAGAGTTCGAGTTCCAGGCAGGAGCAGAGCCGGCTTTGAGCCCTGCCCCTTTACCTTCCCCGGCCCCTGCACTTCCTTGCGAATGCTCTTACCATCGCGGGCCAGCTGGGACCTGGTCTAACCTGGACTCTCCCCCCGGGGTCCCCGGGGCCACTGCAGAGCCCCAGGGTGTGTTCGTCCTCACCCCCGGCCCCCTCCGTGTCCTGGTGTGCTTTCAGAGCATCATCGAGGGGCTTCTCGTGTGCCAGCCGCCCGCTCAGAATGAGGTGTGAGCAGAGCCGGTGGGCACTGTTGCGGCTCCCCTGAAGCCCCCCAGGGATTGGGGGCCCATCGTCGGGACTGTGGAGTGACAGTGGTATAGCTGTAGTGTGTGCGGGCCGTGCTGAGGCTTCGCACAGGTGCATGGCAGACTGGGGAGGGCACACCTGGCGGAGGAGCCCTAGGAGCCAGGGCCTGGGAGGCGTTCCGCCGGCCCCAGACACAGCCTTCCATGGGCACAGGTGCCCAGCTCAGGCTGGCAGGCAGTTCTGAGCAAGCAGCTCCCAGAAGCTGGATCCAGCCTGGGCCGCTCAGGCAGGGGCAGAGGAGGTGCGGGTGGGATTTGAGGGTCCAGCACCCCCATCCCTGGCCACACCAGGGGCCCCCCTGGGATTTCCTTTTGGAGTAGGAAGGTGCCGTGGGAATTGGGTAGGATGAGGGTGGCCAGGCAGGGCAGCTACGACTTGTCAAGAGCGCGTCCTGGCGAGCCTGGACGGGCTGTGGCTTTGGCTTGAAGCCTCGGATACCTGGATTCTGTCTGCTGCTAACAAGTCCGTGCTCTGGGGCCTGTCCTCAGCATGCGGGCTCTGGCCCAATGCCTCCTCCCTCCCTGCCTGGGAGAGAAGAGACAATGGGACGCCCCTGGCCGCCCTGAGTCTGCTACCTTCTCATCGCTCCCTGCCTCTGTCTGATTTTGTTTGGTCTGTGTGTCTCTGTGTTTTCTGACCCTGTTTCCCCATTCCTGTCTCCTAATGGAGGCAAGTTGGAAACTCACAGTCTGAGACAGGACAGCACTGTCCATCCTCTGGTCTCAGTGGCCCCTGCTCTCCTACTCAGGTTTAGAGAATGACCTGAAGTCTCTTGTGCTGTCTCCCCACAGTGTGTCTGTTGGGTTGTCCTTGGGGTCACTGAGGAGGGGGGAATCCGTGAGGATTGTCCTGGGTCACCGCAGGGCTCTGTAGGTCTGGGTGGTCATCGCACAGTCCAAGGTCAAGGAGGGGGTGTGTCTGTGGAACTGGGCTCTGGATGGTCAGTGAGGAGGAGCAGGGTCTGGGTGGTGAGTGGGGCCAGGAGGTGGCACAAGTAGGCGGTAGGGAGGGGCAGCACTGGATACTCGCTAACTGGCTGTGCCCTTCTCTCCATCACAGGTTGATTGTCCTGGGCTGTGGCTGGCCGTGGTGCTAGAGCCCCTGAGCCAGCCCCAGGGAAGACGATGGTGCCCCTTGTGCCCGCGCTCGTGATGCTTGGTTTGGTGGCAGGTGCCCATGGTGACAGTAAGTCTGATCCCTCAAGCTGCATGTTCCTCCCAGCAGGATCCTAGGGGGGGGGGATACGGGAAGGCTACTACAGGGGGCAGGATCCTGAGACGCCTCCCCAGACCTCCTACTGTTAGAGATCCCCCCCCCCACTACCAGAAGTACTCTAGCCCCATGCTTCCTAGGAGCAGCCTGTGGAATGCCTGTGTGACCCTTAAGGCACTGCAGGGTGGAGCATGGCTTAAGTGTGACCCTGTTTTATGGAACAGGGGTGAGACATGTCCAGGATTCATGTGGTCATCGGGTGACGTGCTTAGGCGTGTACTGTGTCTGCCACTGCAGATCCGTGCAGAAGACCCAGCGTGAGCCATGTCAGAGTTGAGTGGGAATGGTGGCACATGGCGAATGTGTACGGATGTGTGAATGGGAACGCCAGCAGAGTCCACAGGTCCAGGGAGTGATCAGAAGCCAGAGCCCCCGTAGCTCTTTCCCTGGGCCGGACCCTTGGGGTTCAGATGTGGGGACCCTGAGCCCCTCCTTCCCCTTCCCCACCACCTTCCAGGCCAAGGGGCAGCAGCCCCCTTCCCCCAGCCTCTCAGCCTAGGGAATGGGGGGAAGATTGCACCTGGCCAGCAGGAAGCTGGGCTGTGTGTGTGTGTGTGTGTGTGTGTGTGTGTGTGTGTGTGTGTGTGTGTAAGTAGGATTGTCCCCTGCCCAAATCCAACTCCGAACTTTCATCCCTTTCCTGCCGCCCTTCCCCCTGCCTGGCACTACAAGACTGGCCGCAGCCCGCCCCGTCACCATGGTTACCACTGCTTGGTTACTGGTGGGAGGCGGAGCACAGGGCAGATTTAGCCAATCTGCACACTGACTGGGAGGGGTGAGGTCGGAGCCAAGGTCCCTGGGGGAAGGGGCTGTTCCCAGCCTGTCCGAAGCCCAAAGGTGGCCAAGGCCCAACCTGGGGGTCAGCGGGCCATAGGTCTTCCCTCACTCCCCACTCCCAAGTATTTGGGCACAGATCTCTCTCTTTGCCCCACCCAGGCCCTTTCTCCTAATGGCTCATTAATTATTCAGGACCAGATCCTGGAGAGGGGTGGGACCAGGGCACCCCGCCCTTTGTCCTCTGAGGCTGGGCCCTGGTGGGACTAGTAGGGCCAGGGGAAGTGGAGCCCGTTCCTCCTGCGGGTGGGGGGAGGGGGCGGGGAGGGGCCGTGGGAGGTGCAGGCCC
>LNAC01000063.1:4705039-4738143 GCA_002007465.1 Ailurus styani | reverse complement strand
GGGGACAGGGTGGGGGTGCCCAGCACAAGCGGCCCGGGGGCAAGCCCGTCCGGGCTGTGACGCGCGCGGGGCCCTGCCGCCCAGTGTTCCTGTCTGAGTGGTAATTGAAGCCATTAGCGCGCCAGCCTCTCCCTCGCCCGGTAATGGCAGGAAAAGCTCTTCTCACTCCGCACTCTTGAGGCAGCGGCTGAATCACTCCCCCTCCAACCCGCCCGCTGCCGCCACTGAGACAGAGAATCTGACATTTTCCCTCTCTAGGGAGGGGGAGGGGAGGCAGGCTTTAATTCTTGGCCTTTCCCTCCGGGAGGAGGGGGGACTGAGGGGCTCGGAGCTCCTTCTGGACGGTGCGATCCGCCCGAGCCAGTGGGCTCCAGGCCAGGCGGGACAGTGGTCAGCAAAGCCCCGGAGGAGGCCAGACAGCAGAGCCATGGGCCGGGCCCCCGGGACTTGGGCCGGTTCTGGGAGGGCTCCGGAAGGGGAGGGGGAGAGGAGAGGTGGAGGGCTGAGCGGGGAGCCCAGGAGCAGGAGTGAGCTGTTTCTGACCGCGTCCTGGGGGCACCCCGCTCTGAGGGCTCCAAGTGCCCGTGGCAGCGCTCACCATGTGATCGGGGACACAGCAGCTAACGGGCACCCCGTGTGTGTGTGTGTGTGTGTGTGTGTGTGTGTGCGCGCGCGCGTGCTGCGGGTGCCCCGCATGCCCTGGGTAAGGCAGTGGGGGGGGGGTGGCGTGTGCTGCGCGTACAGCAGGGGGTGTGCGGCAGGCGTGTGTGTGTGTGTGTGTGTGTGTGTGCGCGCGCGCTCCCATCGAGCCCCACGGGGAGGTGTGGTGTATACGGCAGGTGTATCTCAGGCAGTGTCTGTGTGTGCGCGCACATCAGTATGTATGTGGGGTGGGGTGTGGTGTGTGTGGCAAGCAGCCAGAGCTGAACGTGTGGGGGTCAGTCTGACCCTGGGGGGGATGGTTAGAGAGACTGTGTCTGGCCTCATTGTGTCGGGAAACCCATGGGTTCTCTGCTCAGAGCTGTTGGTCAGCGGGACAGCTGGACAGACGAATGTGGGACAGAGTGGTCAGGCCGACCTGTTCGCAAGTACAGTGGCTTCCCAGAGGGTCCTCTGCAGCCAGGCCAGGAGGGAGGGTGCACCACAACAGACCCTGCTCAGATTTTGGGACCCCTCCTCTCCTTCCCCTCCTCCTACCAAGGCCAGGCTCCCTTTCCCCTGTTTCCACCCAGCCTCGATGTCTGCTGACGGACTAGGACCTTACCATCCTTGGATGCCACGTGGGCTCAGGAATCCAGGTGCCTACCTGGAGTGTGGTCTTCCTCCTTTGTGGCTGGCTCTGGGGCTGCCAACTGATGGATGGGACAGACAGATGGGTAGTGGGGCAGTCCATGCTGGGCCTGGACCCGTGAGCCCGGCAGTGGTTTTGACCCTGGCTAGCTTTGGGACTGTGGGGTGAAGAAAGACCTCTTGAGATACCCCCCTACCTCTCACCCCCATATTCAGTCCCTTGGAAACAGCCTCAGACATAGGAGGGCAGATCAGTAGCATGTGACCCTGTCCTGAGATCCTTGGCTGGGCTGGACCTAGAGCAGAGTTGGTAAGGGAACTTGATTTCAGGATGGGTGGGAGTTTACCCAGGGAGTTGGCACTCCTTCCTCTCCCCTTCTCTCTGCCCCTGGCCCAGGTCTGACTGGGGCTGGGGGCATTTGGATAAAGGCAGAGGATGACTTCCCAAGTGGCAGGCTGTGCCCTCTCTCTGTTGCCTATATATGTGTCTGGGTAACAGGCTGGTTTTGCAGAAGATGGGCCTATCACCTTCCTGATTTGCAGCCACAGAAGGCATATAACCCAGGCCAGCTCCTGCCCCTCCCCTCACAGCTGAGGCATGACCTGCGTGCTTCTGGTTCAGTGGCTATGGTCTCTGTGACCTGTCCTTCCCCCCCCCCATCCCCCGCCATGACCGGTGTAGCACTGGGGACCACACAGACATGAGGCTCTGCAGCCATTTCTTGGAGAGTTCTGGGCCCTAGGCATGGGGGCGGGAGAGGTGTTAGGTAGGTGGGCACTGCCAGGAGTCTAAACTTCAAGTTTAGACTCTGGGTTTCTTGGTACCTAGACTCCTGCATTTTCTCTGGTTTTTTTTTTTGTTTTTTTTGTTTTTTTTTAAGATTTTATTTATTTATTTCACAGAGGGAGAGAGATCACAAGTAGGCAGAGAGGCAGGCAGAGAGAGAGGGGGGGGGAAGCAGGCTCCCCGCCGAGCAGGGAGCCCGATGCGGGCCTCGATCCCAGGACCCTGAGATCATGACCTGAGTCGAAAGCAGAGGCATTAACCCACTGAGCCACCCAGGCGCCCATTTTCTCTGGTTTTGATCCTTCTCCAAGGGCCCAACTGGACTCCCTTCTGAACGGCCCTCCTGGGGTGTAGGCAGTATGCTTGTGTCTTCTATTAGCCGGACAGTAGGTACCTCCCCTGTGCCCAGCCTGCCCCTGCCACCCCTGCAGTCACAGGTACTTACCAGGCCCTGCTCGTGTGTTTGGCCCCCTCACTGACTCCCTTCTCCCCCAGCCTCATGACCACAAGAGTGGATCCAGCAGCTCTGGGAACAGCTAACCAAGTCGGAGGTTTTAAATGCCCCTGTGTGTGCATATTCTCTGTCCTTGGTAAGGTGCCTCCCTCTGGTTGCCAGGGGAGAGAGGATTTTAATCAGAGGAATGATGCGATCAAATGTATGCTTCAGAAAGTTCCCTGAGGATTCAGAGTAGGGTGGCAGGAGACCAGTGAGGGGCTGGGGCAGCCCTGCAGCCCAGGCAGTAGGTGGCAATGGCCCAAACGCTGGCAGCAGGCAGGGGAGGAAGGGAGAATGGGTGGCACGCAGTGGGGAGAGAGTGGCTGCTGTGGGGCTGGGGACGTGGGAGACTCTGGGTTATGGCTCTGGGGCCCGGTAGAAGGTGACACCATTTTCTGAGGCTCGGAACCTGGTCCGAAGGGGCAGATTGACGAAGCCAGATAGAAATCTGTTGTATCGGGCATGCGCGGACATCCAGGGGGAGGTATCCAGGAGGCCTTGTTCAGATTCGCCTGGCGCTCCAAGGGACATCTGGAAATGGAGTTTTGAAGGCTGAGAAATGGCACATCTCAGGGAGCCAGAGCCAAGAAGGGAGGAAGAGGGCCCGGATGGAGCCCCAGCTGGCTAGTACTTTATGTTGGGGGATGGGGGGGTTTCCGTAGGAATCTGGTGAGGAGGGACCTGAAAGGGAGGAGGGAAACCCAGAGGGAGGCTGTGGAAGTGGAGGGAAGAGAGGTATGTGAAGGAGGAGGGAGCAGTCAGTGGGGCGGGGTGCTGTCAAGAGGTCAGGCGACATGGCCACTCAGAAGTGTCCTTTGGACTTAGCCCCGTGATGTCGTGGTTGACTTTGGTGAACTGGCCAGAAGCAGTAGGGGTGGCAGCTGGGTGACAGGGGTCTGAGGAGTGAGTGGGACGCCATCGGTGGTCTGGGGTGACTTGGCCTGAACTAGGGGGGTAGATGGATAGAAAGAGTCTTCCTGGAGTAGGGCCAAGGTGAGGGAACCCCAGGAGGAGAGTCCAGCTTGGGCCCAGGCCCGGAAGCCAGAGTGTGGTTAGGCCCTACTGCTGGGGATGGCCCCAGGGTTCACTTGGGGGGGGGGTATGGTAGGGAGGCCTCCCCAAGCAGGCTGAGGAGGGCAGTGTGAGGTGCCAGGGAAGCCCTGGGGGAGGGGGAGGCCAGGGCTGCTCTCCACTCTCACTGCCGACAGGCCCCAAACAGCTCAGATTCAAAAACAAAACAGGCTTTTAAGATGCCAAGTTTGATGAAATCTGAGTGCTAGAAGAGGTGGGAGTTTTCTCTTAGAAAAAGCTGAAAATTGAGACTGAAAGCTGCGAAAGAAGATGGGCCCAAGGCTCCCTGGGCCCCCCCTTACTGCCTGGAAGCAGGGTGGGGGTGCTCTCTGGGAGAGCAGGAGCCTCCGGGACTCGGGAGGGCCTCCAGATTGATGGCTGGTGTCTTGGCCCCGACCCTGCTGGGGATGGAGCTGCCTCAGGGACGAGACTTGAGGTGGCCTTGGTTTCCTTAGAGCGCACGGGGGTTGGGGGAACCCGCAGCCCCGCTACCCATGCGCTTCCTTCACATGTCTCTACGCATCTCTGCATCTCCGGTGTCTCTGGGTGCCTGTGCCTCGGCATCCGTGCAGCTCTGACTGCAGGTCTCTGCATGTGTGTGCAGTGCCCATGTGCTCGGCCTCTGGATCTGCTCGCAGGAGTCTGTTTCCACAGGTGCCCGTCACTGCAGGTGCCCCTGCACACGCGCATGGACGTTTCTATTTTTGCACCTGTCTCTTTCTCCGTGTATACCTCTGCGGGTCCCTGGCCGTGCATGTTTTTAGGCGTCTGTGTTCAGAGACAGGGTGAGGCCAGGCCCAACACTCAGGCACAGGGGAGGAGGTCAGGCTTGCAGATGGTGCCACCCCGGGGAGCCTGCGGCTGTGTGTGCCTGCATGTGCACAGAGACGCCATGAAGCTGGGCAAACACGGGTGAGAAGGTCGTGCTGACAGACGGTACTGCCTGCCCCAGGACCCTGCAAGGCGTCTCCATCTGTCGGCTTCCCGGGCACAGCCCCCTCCCTCTGGCCCGGACTCAGCCTCAGGCATCCCAGGCTGAGCCGGACAAAGAAACCTGTGTGTGCTTTGTAGGGGCCTCACCAGCCTCCCTCCCCCCAGCCATCGCAGCCAGCCTGAGGTCATCCCCTGTCCACCCCTACCCTAGCCTCATCTGCCAGGCCCCCAACGTTTGCCTTCGCTCCAACCACACTTAACCTTCCTGTTCCCCCGCCCCCGCCTCGCTTAGCCTTCACTCAGGCAGTCCCACCCCCACCCCTCCAGAGCTTTCCCTACCTCCCATGTTCAAGGGTTTAGTATCCTTGCGTCTCTCTCCTCCTCCAGGAAGCCACCAAGATAGCAAGTGAGTCATGGAATTGAAACAGCTCCACCACTGCTGTGGAGTCTCAGCCAAGTTTCTGCCCCTCTCTGAGCCTTAGTCTCAAAACACCCTCCACCCCCACACACAGGCACCCTGTCATGTTCCTCTGCCCAGTGGGGACAGCAGGGGTGGAGTTTGGCTCTCCTGTTGCAGTATCTGAGACCAGTGCAGTTTGCCGCAGGAGCCGTTACTGTACACGTGCGCACCCACCACAGGTGTGCAGAGATCCGTGGGGGCAGACCCCTGGGAACATGTGTACCCTACCTGTGCATGCTGGTGGAATCCAGCAGACAGCTGTAGAAACTCAGGCTCCCCGATATCTCTGGAGTCTCTCACAGGCCTCACCGGCTTCTCTTTCCCTCCCAAGGACCCCCTTGTCAGAGAATGGAGGGGCCTCCGCCCTGCAGGCGCAGACACTGCGAATGCCCAGCTGAGGCTATGAGGCAGGTGTGGGGAGCTCCAGCTACTCGGTTGAGCGGTTGAGCGGGAAGGAAGCCCAAGGGCGAGGGGAGCAGAGAGTTGAGGAGTTGGAATGGGGGAGCAGGGTCCCGGGAGGGAGGGGGCACGCCCGCTCGGCCCAGGTGGGGGCCCGAGGGGCGGCAGCTGCTTGGACCAATCGCGGATGCGCGCCCGCTGGGCCGCGGGCACACCCAGCCTTCCTCCGCCAGCCCGCCTCTCTGCCGTTGCCATGGTTACCTGGTGGCCTGGAGGGGGAGGGGCCCTTCCTCCCCTCCACCCGCAGCCCCGGGACAGGTTTTGAGGGGACTCCATGAGCATACACTGGGGTGTGGGGATGTGGGTGCATGCCTGCGGTGGCCACGTGTGGGGGACAGTGGGGTTCGTCTTACCGCTTGTGTGCAGGGGGCTCCCAGGAAGCAGCTGAGCCCTGAAGCCGGTGGTATGGTAGGATGGTGGCACTGTTCCCCAGGGGCACCCCTCCCGGGAACCCAAGGCCCAGCCCTGCCAGGCTTGGGGCCCACCCCTCGGGATCATCCCAGCCCTACCTCTCATTTAGCTGTGTGACCTTGGCCCGGTCTCTAAGCCCCAGGTCACTCCTCTACCGCTTAGGGTTTGGGTAGGATTAAATCATTTTTTAAAGCATTTTAACTCTCTACATGGAATATGGTAAGTGCTCCCTAGCGGTAACCTTCTCCGCCTCCTATCTGGGCCTCAATTTTCCTGGCCGTTGCTGGGTTTGCAGTGACCATGTGACGTTAGACTGAAGTATTTCCCCGGTCCGTGGCCCCCCGTGGTTGAGGCTGTAGTGAACCTGGCCTCTGGGGGTCCTGGGGGTGTGCAGGGGATAAATGTGCCAGACTCGTGGATGGGTCAGTTTCCACCAGCGTGCCCAGTTCCCGGCTTGGCCAGACACACGACAGGCATCAGTAGACAGCTGCTGACCTTGGCTACGTTTGAATGTGCTGGAGGCCTCCCGGGGAGCAGAGAAGGAAGAGACAGCAACGGGTCACTCCTGAGGGGCCGGAGTCCTCCTGCGAGACACGCTTCCCCTGCTGGAGGTGCAGGACTGCGGCCCTCCAAGCTCTGCCTAGAAGCCTAGTTGGCACAAGGGACCGGCTTTTGGGTCCTGCTGTTTTATGGACAGCTCTTCACACATGCCGGTTTTAGGCTCTGGCGGCAGTGCCTGAGGCATGATCTGAGCCAAGGACGGAGCCATTGAGGGCGCGATAATTGAGGGAGGAAAATTAATTGTCCTTAATTTGGCGTAAATCCCCAAGACCTTCCCCGTGTTAGGAATTCAGAGTAGATTCCGGGACACGGGGCCGCAGGTGTTTGTACTTCTTCCCTTCTCCTTGATCTACCTTGCCGGTGGAAATGGGGGCCGGCTGACTCCTGGCCCTGGACTCCGGCAGACTCACCCCTGTGCCCCCATTTGCTCAGCAGGGGTGTGCAGGTAGGATTGAGGGCTGTCACCCTGGTGAGCTAGAGTGGCTCCTGTCCTGAGTGTCCCCCAGCTGCTGAGGAGGGCAGAAAGGGTGGACGGGGGGTCCTGGGCCTCGGGTCCTGCCTGGGTCTTCCTGTTAAAGCAAGCAGCAGGAGGCCCAAAGGCAGCCGCCTCCTGCTTGGTATACCCCAAGTCCTGCTTCCTTGCCACACTTTCCTTTTAAAAATCAGAGCTGGAAGTCAGGACACTGTGGGATCACATTTACAGCCAAGGAGATGCTGGGTTCACATCTGGAATTCATAGGGCTGCAGGTGGGGAAGTAAGCGTACTGCCAGCTCCTGGGAGAGGCTGGGGACGCTAGGCCATGCTCAGAGTCCTACTGCTCTCCAGCCCAAGACCCCATCTCCTCATGGGGCCGCAGTCCCTTTGGGATGCCCCTGGCAGCTAGAGCCTTGGCAGAGCGCCACCCCCCTCCCCCCGGCCGGATCTGGCAGCAGATAGAGGGATGTTTTGCCCCTGCCTGCTGGGGCTCCTCCAGCTTCCTCTCCTGCCTGCTGCCCCAGTCAGTCCCTCTGGGTCTCTGAGAGTCTATAGGGAGGATCAGCCCTGCCAGCCTTTACTTTCTAGAATCACTTGTGAGGATGCCATGTGCCTTTTCCCTGGCACAGGAGTCGAACCTCAGCTAGTGTCCCAACACGTCCATCTTGTGCTGGGCCCAAGGGAGGGAGGTCTAGGCGGTGCTGTCTCCTGGTCTCTGCCACCACAGAGCCTCACTCCCCCTCTGGAAGACTGACAGTGTCCCCCATCCTCCATTGTCGGAGAGGCTCTGCCAAGTTCTCGAACGCACTCTGTGGTTTGTTCGTGGTCCGCGAACCCCCCGAGCCCCAGGCCCTGGTCTCAGTACCTGACTGCCCGGGTTGAGCCGGGTGCTCGTTGCAACGGTAATGTCAGCTAATCCTCGTCGGTGCAGATTCTCTGTCATACTCTCTAGCACCTTGTGCATCATTAGATGTAGTCCCTGCAGTGGCTTTACACGGTGGGCGCTTGAACCCGGTTTACAGATAAATGGAGGCATAGAGAGGATGAGTGATGCACCCAACTCACAGAGCTAGTTGGTGGTGGAGGTGGGATCCCCACTCGGCCTGCACTAGTCCAGAGCCTGTGTTCCCAGCCCCTCGTGCTTCCAAGGGTGGCGAGTGGCCAGCCTTGCTCCCCCACCCTCCGGGGCCATGTGCCGGAGTCTCTGTGCAGTGGGAGTGGGGGCGTGCTGATGTCTGTTGCTCCCATGCACCTGACTCTTGTGTGAGCCGCCAACCCCTGGCGAGGTGGGAAAAGGCAGCCAGGAAGGAGTTTTGCCTCCCTTCATCAAATTTTGGTGTCCTCATAGAGCTTTTTTCTCTCCTTAGCCTCCACATGCTCCCACATGGTCAGCAGGCCTGACCGTGGCCCCCAGGGAGTGAGGGAAGAAGGTCAGGGTCAAGACTGTAGTAGAGAATGGGCCAGGGTCAGGACCGGGGGTTGCGGGGGGGTCACTGGTAGGGCAGGGGTGTACCCAGAGTCAAATCCGGAATCCAGGCTGGATGTTGGGTTCTGCCATGCTGTGGGGCTAAAGGCCAGATGCAAGCAGTGGAACGGACACGGCGTGCAGAAGAGAGAGTGGGGACTAGGCAGCACGCGGGGCCTTTGGGCTGTGTTGTGGCCCTGGGTGCTGCCATTATGATCCGTGCACCCCTCCCCACCCCCCCCCACACACAAAGCCTAGCATCCGTGTAGCACTTTCTGCTGTGGCCAGCAAGCATCAGGCCTCATTTTTCCCAGGGCCCCGAGAGAGAAGTGCTGACGTCTCCAGTCTGAGGCATTGTTTCTCAGACCTGGAAACTCCGTGCCGGGGCAGGGTGTGTTCCACGGTCAACTGTACTCCCCAGCCCCCCACCCCAGCCCTCCAAAGGGCAGGCCTGGGTAGTGGGCCTCACATGAAGCAGGCTCCACCCTTTGAAGTCAGAAATTGGGAGACAGGGCTCTCGAGGGTCCCAGCCAACCTGGGAGTCAGGAGCAGCTGCCCACGGCTGAGGGTTCTAGCGGGCAGGCAGTGCCGGCCCTAACTTGCCCTTCTGTTCTTTGTCTGCAGAAGAACAGCTGCCCCCGGGGTTCCCCTCCATCGACATGGGGCCTCAGCTGAAGGTGGTGGAGAAGGCGCGCACGGCCACCATGCTGTGCGCAGCAGGCGGGAATCCTGACCCTGAGATCTCTTGGTTCAAGGACTTCCTCCCAGTGGACCCTGCCACGAGCAATGGCCGCATCAAGCAGCTGCGTTCAGGTGAGTAGAGGGTGAGGGGCAGGGGGCCGCACAGACTTCAGGAAGGGTGTCCATCTGGCACCCAGCGCGTCCTTCCCTCTCAGGCCCGAGAGCCTAGGCCTGACCCTCCGGGGCTGAGAGGAGGGCATCCAGTGGCCGGGTCGCATCTCAGTACAGGCCCTCCTGGCCCAGAGAAGAGAGCTTGACAGCAAGGGCTCGTTGCCAGTGATCCTTTTCCTTTCCTGGGATCGCCAGAGTCTAGGCTTCGGTGCAGCCCGGCTCCTTGCAGCATGAGTGGTGTGCCCGGCGTGGCATTGGGCCCTGCCGAGGTGCTCCGTGGCTGTTTGTCCTCCATCCTGCCTGGAGTATGGCCTGAGAGGAGGCCTAGGTGCTGCTTCTCTTTACTTCCCCGGAAGCAGGGCTTAGCCAGGAGAACAGGCCAGAGATGCCTGATTCATCAGGCACAAAAGGCTAGACCTCAGGAGCTCAGAGCCAGGAGGACTTGCTGCCATCCCTTGGCCACCAGGGCCACCTGTCTCCTCTGGACATCTCAGTCGAGCCAGCTCAGAGCCCTGGCAGCGAGGATGCCGTCATGACCAGGCAGGAGGTGTCACCCCATTGATCGATCTGCCTCCGAGGCTCCCGCCAGGATAATTGATTCCGTTTTTGTGGGAACAGTGCAGGCGGGAAAGGAGGCTCAGCATCAGCTTAGCTGCACTCTGCCTTGGCCGCCAGCAAGGGCTAAACTGATAGACTTGGGTCCAGAAACTCCGCTGTGCACCTCGGGGTGGTGGGCTCAGGTGAGACGCCAGCCAGAGCCCCTGCTGCCCGTCGGCTGTGAAGTCAACACTGCAAAGGAGGATGCTACTCCACGCCCGTCAGGGTCGTGCAGGTGTGGGAGGTGCCCCACCACGCCCTGGGGTGCCAGCCCCCCTCGCTGCCCCCCACCAGGGGGACGCCCCAGCAGCGCCCAGGGGAGGAGGGAGAGATGAGCCACCCCGCGGGGGCCCGATTCAGGCCCAAGCCAGGGCCGCCTGAGACGGCCTGTAAAGTGTTAGCTCATTTAATTTAATTAAAACTCAACAAGATGGAGGCAGCTGTAACGCAGTTAATTAAAACAGCCATAATCAAGGCAGGAAATGGTCCGGCAGCATTTGCAGCCACTGTCCAGCACTGCCCAGTGGCCGGCCTGGTTCGGCTCCTCTGCGTTTGCCTGCAGTCCCCCGGGCAGGCTCCCCAAACAGCCAGATGGTCCTCCCCGCAGGCCTGGCCTCCGCCCCAGCACGGCCCTGGCCGTCCGTGGCAGCAGTTCTGGGAAGGCTCGCCGTCTCGCGCGCTCGTCCATCAAGTATTTATGTGGTGCTTACTGTGGGCCAGGCCCTGTGCCCCCCATTTGCTGCCCGTCACGCCGCTGGCTGCCGCTCCTCCCCCTCCCTGGCTTTCCTCTCACACCTGTCTTCCCTGAGGCTTCCTCTTCCTCTGCTCCATCCGCCAGCCAGCGAGCCCTAGTCCCTGGCACTTGCTCCGTGAACGGGGCCTGCCCCCACCGTACCTGCCAGCTCACCCCCTCGTAGCGTCAGGTACCCTCTCCACGCTCGTGCGCCTCGTTCTGTCTCCCAACACCACACAGCTTGCCCGAGCTTTAAACCAAAAAAATCTAGCAGCCTTTTGAGTGTCACCCTGGCTCGCCATGAGTGGTGACTTCTTCCCAAACAGCCGCGGCCTCCTCCCACTGACCACCTCCTTGCAGGTGGCCGTCCCCTCCGCCTGAACCGGGGGACGCACCCTGACTCCTGCTCCAGTAAGGAAGCATCATGTCCTTTTGTCACCCACATGGCTCCCACACCGGACCCCCGTCATCCTTCCGCTGCCTTGGCCATAGCTGCGCTCCCTGCCTCCAGGCTCTCCCTGGGAATTTAGCCCCCCACAGCTGCAGGGTTTCTGCTCGCGCCCCTCTGTGCTTGGACAACCTCAGTAGCCTCTCACTGCCCGCGTGCCCACGCTCCTTCTCCTGAACGAGGCGCACAGAACCCTCCTGATCTTCCCAGCTCGAGTTGCCAGCTTCACCTCCTCGGGTCTCAGCTACACCACTTATTAGCTCTGTGGCCTCAGTGAAGTTCTTTAACTTCTTTGAGCTTCTGTACTCTCCCCTTTAAAAAGGACTGAGGGAGACAACGGCAGTCTGCTTTAGTTCGCTGCCTGGTGTATAGGGAAGCCTCTGGCCATCTCCCACTTGCACGGAGCCACCCTGATCCCATCCTTGCCGTCTGCTCTGATTCGCCAAGTCAGGAAGCCTCTCCTTCCTGTGCCTAAGTAAGGCCTACTCCTTCGGACCCACCCCACTCGATGTTGTTACCACCTGGCTCCAGCTCTGCTCGCTTAGGCGAGGCCCTCCTTACAGGGAGGGCATGGGTCCGGCTCCCCGCTGCGAGGCCTTCCTCCCCCTCCCCCCCAGCTCCCAGCACAAGCGCAGCTATCGGACAGGTATCTCTCATGGACAAGACTTTTGGGCCTTGCCCCTGCAGACAGATGTCCACTCCCCCTGCTTCTTAGGTCCAAAGAAGACCTTGTTTCACCTTTGCTGCTACGTGAGAGCTATAACCCGAGGGTTATGGAACCAGGATCCAGTTCCTGGGATGGCACCTGAGGGGACAGGTCAACGTCCTGCCTCTGTAGTAACAGATAGGACCCTCTCCCCACATTGCTGCCTGGCTCTGGCACCTCAGCTCCAGGAGCTGCTGCTCCTGTCCTGTTACCATGTAAAAGGGTGCTGGGGCTGATGCCCACATATCTGACAGGGACATCCCTTCATGCAGTGGAATCAGGCCCCCGACTGCTTGGCTATTTACAGGGACCGTCACAGTTTACGCCTCGCCGACAGATCACAAAGTATTTCCCTGCCTTTTGTTGTACTTGATTCTTCTGCAACCCTGAGAAGTAGGACAGGCTGTGATTATCATGCCCACTTTACAGCTGAATTCAGGGAGTCACCTGGGGTCACACGTGGAGATCCAGGGCCAGGGAGCTCCCCGTGCAGTCACCTGGAGGACTTCTAGCGTCACAGATGCCAAACCTGGGGCCTGCAGGGATGGTTGGGTCCCGTGAGCACGGCAGAGTTGCACAGTCCTGTCCTCTCCGGGTCTCACACCCTCCCTGACCTGTCCCC
Source organism: Ailurus styani (assembly GCA_002007465.1). Classification (NCBI taxonomy): domain Eukaryota; kingdom Metazoa; phylum Chordata; class Mammalia; order Carnivora; family Ailuridae; genus Ailurus; species Ailurus styani. Next base: position 4,725,777 of record LNAC01000063.1, on the reverse strand, counting down.
ACCACTTGTCAGGCTCCTGCAGGCTGAGCTACAGCCCACGGCATGGGGAATGGCCCCCGGTGCAGGAGCTGGAGAGAAGGGCCGGTGGTGCAAGCACTGCCCAGGCCTGAGCTCTGCTCCACGGGCGTTTTCCTCACTAAAGAGATGAGATGCGCTGCCACAAGAGAGCCTCTTGGGAGTTTGAACTTGAGGCCCAGCGTGAGCGCAGGAGGACTGCAGACAAACTCAGGGAGAGTGGAAGTCAAGTCAGCAGCGGATGCTGTCACCAGAGCAGCAAGCGGAGGCTGATTCTGAAAGGAGCTGGTGGCCCACATGCTCGGCCAAGCCCGGACGGGGTGCCGAGGAGACCTCCTGTGCTCTGCTCGTCCCCGTGGCCTGAACGTGCAAGCCGCCATCCCCTCACCATCAAGGACAGCCTGACCACATCCACGTGCTCACCCAGTGCACAGTGTCCTTGCGCACACTCTGACACCCGAGCTGAGACTACAGGCCTGAGCAGAGGTGCCCGCGTCTGGCTGCGGGGGGAGGCCCTCTGGCCCTGGCAGGTGGGACCCAGAGCCAAGCGCGGTGCAGACTCCAGAGTGGGCCTGAGAGCTGCTGCCCTGACCCCACTGGCTGGCCAGCCCAGCTCTGACCGGAAGAGCCTGTCCCCCCACTCGCCTCACCCCTCCACTGGGTCTACAGGAGGGCACGCGGCCAGCGCATGGTCACGATTTCCCTTTGGCCCGAACACACTGACCTGTCTCGGGAGCATCACTGACTCCTGGGTCCCTCCAGTCTCCCATACACCCCCCGGGACATGGTAAGGCGAGTTCTTTCATTCTGCTGGAGAAATGACTCTTCTGAGAGGTGCAGAGACTCGTCACACAGCAGGTTAGGTTTTGGGAGAGCAGAGGCCAGAAGCTAGGGGGCCCAGTCCTGGACCATTTACACCCCTCCCAGGCCAGGCCTACAACTGTAGAAGCAGGTCAGCAAGCGGTTGTTCACTTTTTGGTCTCAGGACCTCTGATTGTAAATCTTAGACAACTTCAAAGAGCTTTTGTTTGTGTAGGTTTTATCCATCAGGATGTACCACTTTAGATGTTAAGAAAAGGCTTCAAATATTCAAACTTTCAAATAATTTAAAAATCCGTTACATGTTAAAGAGCATTTTATTTATTTTTTTTTTTAAAGATTTTATTTATTTATTTCACAGAGGGAGAGAGATCACAAGGAGGCAGAGAGGCAGGCAGAGAGAGAGAGGAGGAAGCAGGCTCCCCACTGAGCAGGGAGCCCGATGCGGGCCTCGATCCCAGGACCCTGAGATCATGACCTGAGCCGAAAGCAGAGGCTTTAACCCACTGAGCCACCCAGGCGCCCTTAAAGAGCATTTTTTAATGAAAAATAATTATGTGTTCTAAAACAGAAACATTTCGTGAGGAGAGTGGCATTGTTTTACATTGTTTTACAAATCTCTTTAATTGGGGGCTTGATAGAAGAATGCTGGGTTCTCATGTTTGCTTCTACATTTGGTCTATTGCAATATCACACTTCGTGGAGCGTCTGGAAAACTCCACTGTATATTCATGAGAGCGCAAGAGTGAAAAAGGCAAATAACTTCTTAGTGTCATGAAAATAGTTTTGGGCGCCTGGGTGGCTCAGTGGGTTAATGCCTCTGCTTTCGGCTCAGGTCATGATCTCAGGGTCCTGGGATCGAGGCCCGCCATCGGGCTCCCTGCTCAGCGGGGAGCCTGCTTCCCTCTCTCTCTCTGCCTGCCTCTCTGCCTCCTTGTGATCTCTCTCCCTCTGTGAAATAAATAAATAAAAAATCTTTAAAAAAAAAAAAAAAAAAAAAGTAGTTTTGACCTTGTGGACCCTCTTTAAGGGTCTTGGGGATATTCACGGTCCCTGGAGGATCACGTCTGGGGGACCACTGCGATGATGGTTCTTCCCAGTCTCTCTGCAGCCCCTCCACACCCAGCCCAGGTCCCAGCAGTTGCCTTTGCCTCTCCTCCAACCTCTGCGTCTGCACGAGGCAGCCTAATCCAGTGGGAAGGCTGTGCACCAAACCTGGTTAGTTCCTGACACGTCACTCACAGGCCACATGACCTTCAGCTGTGGGGAAGCCATTTACTGTTCCTCAGCTTGTTTCATCATTCTTGTGTGGACTTGGGTACTTCCTCCTAGGCAGGTGTCATCAGGTTTGGAAAGAGAGTGATCAGTGTTTGTCCCTTGGCACACTTCCCTCCCCTGCGTGGGCAGAGAGGGGAGAGGGGCAGGGTGGACAGCATGGGGCCCAGGCCCGCCCATAGGCTCCTTGCTGCAGCTGATGAGGCCATGGTGGAAGATGGGGCCTGAGCACAGCCTCAGAGGAGGCCCCTCTTCAGACCTCATAGCAGCTCTGCACTGGGCATTTGGAGAGTATGTGTCTGGCTCTCTGTGCTTGAAGCCCTGAACAGGCTAGGGGAGGGCCCTGGCCTCTGGCTCTCACCGGTCAGGTTGGGGGGAAGCTCAGTAGTCACTCACTTTTTATCTGGGTTGAGTGGGCTCTGCGGGGCATCTGCCACTGGGTTGTGAGTTCACCCTAAATCCCCCATGGGGCTGGGCTGGTGTGTCTGCTGGAGGGAGATGTGGCCTGGTGGTGGCCTATGGCAGGCCCTCCCTTTAGCCCTTACCGTGTGCTTAACCTCCTTGGTTTGTTTTGGTAAGTGCTTTGTTTTGAAATTGTGCCCGCCTGGGACATTTGGATGCCCCTGAGGAGTGGGGTTGCTCCCTCTTTTATTCACTTTCCCCTCATTGGCCTCAGCCAGCTCGGTCTGCAGGAGCCCCGACTCCACCTTCCTGATTCCCATCACCACTGGCCCCATGACCCCAGCCCCACTCCCCACCCATGCCCGCCTCAGAGCAGCACCTGTGACCTGGGGGACACCGCTTCACCCACACTCAGCCTGGCTCAGCCTGGCCCTTGCACACTTATCACCTGCGTCGGCCTAACTCAGGCCTTGATTTCTCCGTGTATTTAAGGCCCTTTCTCATGTTTTATTTGATCTGATTTGGCTTTTTGTGGCTTTCCTTCCTTTTGTACTAATGCTTCTCTCTGATCTTATTTGCATTCAAATTACCTCGCCAGGTGGTTCACCAATCAGAGGTAAGAATGCTGTCCGTGCATCTCGCCACGCCACGCCACGCCACTGCCGTCACCACCACTCCATCCCGTCCAGTCCGTCACCTCCCCCATCCCCATCCTGACCTCTCCAGCCTCCTCATCTCCAGCTCCGGTCCCCTCAGCACCACCGGCCACCACACACCTCCACTCTCCCACTCTCGGTCATTCCCTCCTGTGGACTCATCCATTCCAAGTCTGGACTGTAGAAATACACTGCTGAGCCCTGCCTTGGGGATGGCAAGTCCTACTTCCCCAGCCTCCCAGGCCAACCCCACAGAAGGAACCCCGTCCGCTCCCACAGGGAAGCCAAGTGCTGAGCCCCAAGCCCGGCCACAGACAGAGAGCCTTCCCAGGAGGTGGGGCGGCATGACCAAGCCTCGCCTTTCCTCCCAAGAAGCTCCTTTTTCTTGGGGCCCTCAGTGATTGCTTGACTTCCCTTAACATCCTGGCCCTAGAGCAGGGTGAGGACCGTCCCGTAAGTCCCCGTGGCCCAGCACACTCGAGGAACACTCAGGGAAGACTAGTGTAGGTGCCGCAGTGACGCAGGCAGTAACCAGGGTCCGCCGTGACTAGCTCAGACGACCTGCCCGCCCTGGTTGCTTTCATGCCCTCTGGCCTGGGCTTCAGAAATCACACTCTGGACACTCAAAGATCCGGGGGCAAGTTTGACTCACCGGTGTGGCCTTCAGAGAAGTGATCCCTCTCTCAGAAGTCTGCTTCCTCCTCCTTAAATCGGGGCCAGGGCCCACCTCACGAGTCATGAAGTTTAGAGGAGGGGACGAGGGTCCAGGCGGTGTCTGGCTCGGAGCAGCCCCACTGGAAGACGGTCGCTTCTGGACTGATCGTATTCACCTCATTTCTTCACACCTCTCTCAGCATCCTTGGGCACATCTAGTCCCTCAGTCCAGGGCCAGGGTGGTCTCAGGACTGAGAGGAGCCATTGCCTCCCTGTGGGGCATCTGGTCCGTTACCCTCCGAGGCCGGGACTCGCCCTCCAGACCCACCCCACCCCCCCGCCCATCCCGTCAGCCTGCACTAGCTCTTTGTGCCCCTGCCACTGGGTCATGCTGTCGGCTCCAGATGTCGGGGTTTCTGTGTGCATCCAGGCTCAGGGGCTGTGTGGGGTCCCTGGAGCTAGACCTCCTCCCCCAGCAGGGGTCTCACCCTGCCACTACTTCTTATCCCTGCCTGTGGCACCAGCCACCAGCTCTCCCTTCCCTCCCCAGCGGAGCTGGCCTAGTGCAGCACCCCCTCCCACCAGCAGCCAGGGGCCTGAACCCACCTGCTTGAAGGAACATTTTCTGTAACAACGTCCATCCATCCCATACACATGACCTGTTGGGTGCCTGTCAGGACTGTTCTTGCAGGAGACGGGTATTTGGCATGCGCCCTGGGCCCTCATGTTCCCTAATGGCCAGTGGCAAGGGCTGAAGCCAGAACCATGGAGCAGGCCAGCCCTTTGTCCTGCATCGGGGTTAAGCCTTGGTAGGCCCTCCCTCCACCGCCAGCCTCCAGTCCCCAGCCCCCTGTGTGTTCAGGGCCCCTCCTGCTGCCCTGGGTCTGGGTGTGGAAGAGGGGTGTCCGGCAGTGAAGGGGCTGCAGCTGGGACCCATGGTGGTCCTCCCCTGGGGCCTGGGCCCTGAGAGTGGGACTTGGAACTCTTCCTGTGGCTCTTATCCAGGCCAGTCAGGTGGGGTTCAGCAGGTTCTGTCTGTCCTTTGTGGGTGTGGTGACCGTCCACCAGCCTGAGGCCTTTGAAGAGGCCATTAGGGTCACTCTGGCTGTTCTGTGCAGGTGGCGGTTTTCTGTCAGGCCATGTGCTGTGGGGTGATTCCGTGTCCGTTGGACTGTCCTGTGTGGGTTTGATTGTCTGTCGGCTTGTTCCAGGGCGGGGGTATTGCCTGTGGCTCGGGGTGTTACTGTCATAAACAGCTTGCCTGCTGTGCTCTCAAGAACGGTGTTTTCAAGCGTTTATGGCTAGGGCCGGGGGGGGGGGGGGCCAGGTCGAGGGGTTTCACTTCCCACCCCCTGCTGTCTTGGGCTCCCCTACCTGGACCTGCCAGAGGGTCCTTTTCAGCTGCCCGCCCCCCCATCCTGGCTCCTGTCTGTCCGTCTGCGGCCAGAGCAGCCCCTCAGGGCACTGGCCCAAGTGGGAGCTGCAGCCTCCATTAGCCTCCTGAATTATGCAGCAGCGGCGGTGGGTCGAAGCACTTTAGCGGGACCAGGCTGAGGAGAGGAGCCGGAATGGGTGGGGCCAGCGGGATGGAGCTGGGGTGGGAGGAGAGGATGGGCACTGTGAGCAGAGGCTGCCGGGCACCAGGCCCCCAGAGCAAGCTCCCTCCTTCCTGTAGAATTCCAGTGGGCGGCAGATTCCCAGGCCCTTGCCCGATGGGGGCCACTGCCTGCTTGTAACTCCAAGGCCAGGGGGGATCCAGGCTGCTCCCGCCCACACCTGGCTCCGCATTGCCTGGCAGGGCTCGTAGGTCTGGGAGCACTCATGGGCATGCTCACTGGCAAATGGGCTCCAGGACACACTGTGGAGCTGGGGGGATGGGATGAAGCCCCCGGCCCAGCTGACAAGCTCTGCTAGACTGCGCAGGTTAGGACAAGCAGTTCTGTGCTCCCGAGTCCAACACTTGCTTCCAGCCACGAGGCCAGGGGGCTCATCAGGGAGAGCTTCCTGGAGGCAACACTGGTGCCCAGGTGTGGCCCCGATATCTTCAACCTCTGGTCAACACAAGCCCAAATGCCGTTGAGACCCCTCCCCACGATCCAGGCCTGACCTCTGTCACTGTGTCCCCGCAGGTGCCTTGCAGATTGAGAGCAGTGAGGAGTCGGACCAAGGCAAGTACGAGTGTGTGGCGACCAATTCTGCAGGCACTCGCTACTCAGCCCCCGCCAACCTGTATGTGCGAGGTAAGGACGCGGGCAGTGCCCAGCCCTGTCTCCACGGAGCTGAAATGGCCCTGCTGGGCACGCGATCTGGAGCCCTTGCTGTGGACAGTGGGGGCTGCCCTCGGCCCAGGCTCTCCGTTCCCCGCCTCTTTCTGCCGCAGCAAGGACAGCCATGACGGCTCCTACTGGGCAGACTCCCGACGTCCGTCGCCACTTTGCCTTCCTTCCCCACAGGCCCTCTGGGATGCAGCCACTCTTGGGAGCATTTGTATCTCTTGCAGGTCCTGCCACGTGTGCCCAGAGCCCCATGGGAGTCTAGAGCCTTCCAATCTGACTTTTCACTGTGTCTCTGTGGGTGTGTGCACAAGCCGGCACACTCGTTTGTGTGTAAACACAGGCATACCTCCTTGGCATTCCTTGAGTCTGCCCACCCCAGCAAAGAGGGCTCCAGGCCAAGTGAGCCTGCTTCTGGCCAGGTCTGCCCAAGGCCTTCCTGGAGGAGGAGGCAGCTGTGCTCTGTCACTAGCCAGGACCCTTGTAGAGAATGCCGGTCTGAAGCTGCCATGAGCCCCTACGGGTGAGCACCTACTGTGTTTCAGGTGTTCCTCCCTGAGACTTGGTGGATCATGCTTCTGCACAAGTCCACAGACCCAGCAGAGAGGGCCTGGGGCTGTTTCAGAGTGTCCAGTGTCTGCTAGGCTCATGGCCCAAGGGTGACCAAAGCTGGCCACCTGCCCCTTGCTGAGAACATGCTGGGTCTGGTGTACACAGTGCCTGGGAAGGGCCCAGAGCCCCTCCTACCCCCACACTTAGTCCTTCTGCACAGATGGGCATCATTACAAGTGAAACTGTCTCCACTCAGGGGATTTGAAGAGGAAAGTGGACACGGCTTCCTTGCAGCAATGACTTCATCATGCTAAGTGCTTCGTGTCCCTTCTCAAGGGGGCTGTCTGCCTGTCCGGCCAGGCAGTGTCAGTGGCCTGTCCCGCTCTTTAGGGCCACGTGGTCACACGGGGCGGAAAGAATCAGGCTGTCAGCCGTGTAGTTGGTGAGGAGCTGCTCCGTGTCAGGGCACAGGTTCCCAAGAGGCCAAGGCTGCCAGCCCCTTGGGTGACAGGCAGATTGTGTCTCAGAGACCAGGGATGACACTTCATTGGAGTTGGGACTGTGGGGTGGGAGGTCCCCACTGGCCCCCTTGTCAGGTGTCCTGCCCACCCAGGCTTGCCTAAGTGCCCCAGCGCCTGTCTTAAGGAATGGCGTCAGAGCAGAGAGGCCAGGATCCTGAGAGCTCCCGCAGATGACTGGGATGAGGGGCCTGTGATGCGCACAGCCCTCCCCCCACTGCCCCAGGCAGAGCTTCTGACCAGCGCACGGGGCTGATGAGTCCCATCCTAGAGAGGGGCCGCCGGGACAGCCCTTCTCAGAGACCTTCCTCCTTCCACCCAGACCATTCCAAATGCCACGCGGTCCTAACTGAACACTTCTTCCAAAAGATCTTAGGGTCAAAAGAGTGGAGGTCCCCACAAAGCCTTTGGCCATGTGTGGCAGCACCAGGGAGAGGAGTGGCCCAGCAGAGCCACTGAGAAACCCACGCAAGCTGCATGGGCCTGGTCTGATGGGCCCGTTTCCTGGGCCAGAGCTGCTGGAGAAGGCCCAGACGTAGGTGCTGGACCCTGCGCTGTTATCGTGGTTGGGTAGTATTCTCTGAAGTCACCATTCGCGCCAGCCGCAGCCCTGAGGCCAGGTGGCCGGTCTCTCTGGAGGCGAGCTGAGCTCAGCCACCGTAGCTGCAGCTCGGGCACTAACCAGGGAGCTCTCACCTCCAGCCCCCCAAGGTGGGCTCAGGTCCTGACGTGGCCCATCCCCATTCCCACCAAGCCTTCCTAAATCACCTTTCCGGCCCACACCCACCGGCCTTTTGGGCAGCGAATGCGGAGCTTTCTTTAGTTCTAGCCCCACTTGTCAGGGACCCTAAGGCAGGCTGGCCTAGCGCGGCTTTGCTTATCTTTCCCTCTCTCACACACATGTTCCTGTGGACCCCGATGCCCATGGGCCACTCCGAAGTCTCTGTGCCCAAGACCCGCCTGATAGCCAGGCCCCACCTGCACCTTTCCTGCCCTGTTTTGTCAAGATAGACTTGCCCTGTAGCCCCAGGACGGGCTCCACTAACAGGGCTTGGAGACGCCTAGAAAGCCAGTTGCTAGAACTTTTGCCTCCGGTGTCCCCACCACTTCTCATTTCAGTCCCGGCAAAGCCCATGCGTTCTGTCCCCAGCGGTGCTCAGGGCCCATCAGCCCCAGCTCCTCCAAGACGGCCTCTCCCGAGCTGGCCACTGGCTCTGTCCCAAAGCCTGCTTGTGAGTGGGCCGCCCACGGAGAAATCCCCCAGTGCCTGCCGGCCTGCTGCCAGCAGAGTGGCTGTGAGACCTGCTTCCGGAGCAGGCACCTGTTGCCCTCCAGGCCAGTGGGCTCCAGCTGTCAGGAGCCTCAACATCTGGGCTCCTATGACCTCCAGCCTGGGTTTCTCAGCCTCAGGACCGTTGACCCTTGGGGCCTGATGACTCTTAGTTATGCGGGGCTCTCCTAGGGGTCATGTGATGTGTAGCAGCCCTGCTGACCCCTGGATGCCAGCAGCACGCCTAGACATAAGAACCCACATCGCCATTCCTGCCCAGTGCACCTGGGGGGCTCCCTCCCCTCTGCCCACGTTGGGAACTGGTGTTCTAGATGAACAGCCTCCCACCAGCATTCATCTCCCTCCATCTCCCTCTTCTCCCGCTGTGTTCACCGGGCTCAAGGCCACATCTCCTCCTGGGATTTGTCTTCAGTTTCTCACATCCTCCCTCTGTCCCCTGGACTCTCAGAGCCGCTGCAATTGCCGTATGTAACGGGACAGCGCACATGAAGCTCCCGGCACCGTCGCGGGCACACGGGAAGCGCATGGGGGCCAGTGACCACTGCTGCCGGCAGGACAGCCATTGGGGGATGCGTCATCCGGTTACATCTGCCTTTGCTCGGTTGCCCACAGCTCCACCCGCAGTCCAGCAGGCCTGGGCAGGCTGGGCGGACCAGCCTCTCTGTGTCACCGTCTGTCTCCCTCTCCAAGTGACTCACCCTCTCCTTCCCTCCACAGCATCTCTCTCCTCCAGCTCTCAGGATGCAGAGCTGCCAGGGGCCAGGGTGTGGCCGTGCCCTACCTGCCCCCGACGGCCCCCCTTCTCCGCAGGGAGCTGGCTGCTGGCCACAGCTGTCTCTGAACGGGGCGGTGTCTCCACAGACTTTCTCCCATAGGTGCCCAGACCAGCTCCTCACGCTGGTGCCGTGCGGTGTGGGGCTTCCTCAAGATGGTGGGAATCTAGCGGCCCGTGTGCCTTGGTGGGTTTGGGGCTGGAGGGGCCCCAACCCCAGAGCCCAGCTCACTGGGTCTGTCGAGCCGTGGGGTGTGCGTGAGGCATGGAGGCCCACCTGTGCTCCCTTTCCAGCCCTCCCTGTCCCGCCCTTGGCATTCCGGCACCTGCCAGTGGGACCCAGCCCCCGTCCACCGTGTCCTCCATGAGTCCTGAGTCTTTTGTGAGCAGCGTGGTCCGCGCGCACCTGCGTGCACGTGCGTGTGCGTGGGGCACAAGAGTCTTGTCTCGTGTCCGTGCTGTGTGGGCAGATGAAGGTTGGCCTGTTTTTACTCTCTCTGTGTTTCTCCTTGTCTTTTTTTTATTCCCTCCTCATCCTCATCGCACTCTGCCATCAACCCAAACTCTCATCTCTCAGATCAGCGAGAAGGTTGGTCCTTTTCACTTCTTATCCATCTACAGTCCGCCCGCCGATGGGATGCTCCCGTCAGTAGGGACCAGCGGGCTCGGTCAGCTCCCTCGGGCCCGCTCCAGCCAGGCCTGCCCGCCAGTTGGGCTCTGCTCTGCGTTGTTTGGGCCGGCAGGCCGGCAGGACTAGGGGTGGGTGGGCAGGCCCCCCGCCCTGCATGCTTCCGCTGCTTGGGTCCCTGATGTGCCACGTGTCTGCATGTCCCCTTAGCTGGGCTCCCCTGCCTGGGCGGTCAGGCAGGCATGGTGCATGACACAACTCAGTGCCCCCCCGTTATGCCTGGGCCGGGCCAGCTGTCTGTCCCGGGTGGGGCTCAGCCATGAGAGCTGTAGTGCATCATGCGTGCCTATGGGGCCCTTCTTCCACAACCTCCTAAACGCCACCTTTGCCTGAGTTTAGCTGCAGCCACTGGGAAGACAAAGGGAAAGGGCCGATCTAGAATGAGCTCGCGCCTCAAGGTCCTGCAGCGCAGGAGAAGTGACCCACAGGTCTGTCCTGACCTTGAGGTCCCCACCAAGCTCAGTGGGGCAGCCAGCCCCAGTCTGCCTCATGAAGCTTGGTGTCCATGGTGCAGCTGGGTGGCATTACCTTAGGCACAGAGGAAATCTGCGTTCTTGTCTTTTCCCTCCCTGAGCGGAGCCAAGCGAAGATCTTCCCACCTGCCCCAGGCCCCCCCCCAGCCCACTCCTGTTTCCTCAGACCTGTGCTGGGTGCTGAGTGTTCACATTCGGGAGTTCACACCAGACTAGACGGTTGACTGCAACTCAGGCCCGCGTGGGAGCCCAGAGGAGGACCCAGTGCAGCCACAGGTTGGGAAGGGCTCCCCGGAGACCCTGCTCTAGCTCAGTCCTCAGCCCCACCCTTGGGGCCAGACCACTACCCCCTAGTCTTGGGGCTGGCAGCCGGGGCCAGCGGTCATTCTTGTGTCACGTGGGCTGAGTGGTCAGAGGAGACTCACCTGTCCGCTGGGCTTTGGGCTGAGTCCCAGGGAGCAGGCCTCAGGCCACCTGCTCCCCTCTGCGTCGTATCTCCGTGGCTTGGGTTTCGTCCAGGAGGGAGAAGGGAGCCAGTCGGGAGGAGGGCTGTGGCCTCAGCTCGGATATCAGCCCTAAGCATCCATCCATATGCACTCCTGAGCTCTGGGGCATTTTGGTTACACCATTTCGCTGACCGGGCGGATCTGCTGGGGCGTTCAGAAAGCAGTCATCAGCAGAGACAGCCCAGCCCGCGGCCCCCTCCCCCTGCCTCCCTGCCCCCACCGCCCCAGTCCCTGGTCCCTTCCCCTTCTCCCCCTCTGTGGTCCCACCAAAAATAAAGCACGTACACAAATATTTAACGGGAAGGCAGAAATGAGTTTCTAAATATTCCAGGGGGATTTGCCGGGCTGGTAATTTGTTTGGCGCTGATAATTACATCTTACATTTTTCCAGCTTTACTTAAAACCGTGTGCCGAGTGCGCCGGCATTTAATTACTGCTCTGCGGCAGCCACAAGGTTATTTATTAAAGAGTTATTTTATCTTGATACAGTGGATCCTGCCCCTTATCCCCTCCTTAATGTTGTGTTATTTTCATCGGAGAAATTCCTGCGAGCGAATGCAGATTGCGGGGTCCCCCTCCCCCTGCGATTAGGCTGTCACTCCGCTGAATGCCGCTGCCTCCGGGCGCCACACCGCCCTATTATACGGGCTTGTCAGCGCAAATAATTAGACTTAAAAGTTACAGCTGAAACATAATCCAGAAATGGCAGAGCCCTGTTTTGGAAATTGTCTGTAAAACGTCAGCACCAAGGATGCACAGGGAACGGTGATAGACCGGCATTGTTGGAGCCCAAGATGAGACCCTAAGTGCGTTTTTCCCAGCCCTGGATCTTTCTTCCCTGCTGTTGCTTCTGTCAGTAGACCGGGTCCAGGGTTAGTCTTGCCCCTTGCGGAGGCCTTGTGTCTAGGACAGTGGGAGGAGTGGAGGTGGGGCTGCTGTGGGGAGGCGGCAGCCACGCCCAGCTGTTAGGATGGGGGTGGCTGTCCAGGCAGGTCCAGGGCGCAGGGCCCCACTGGCACTCGGGGTCTCTTGCCCCCACCCTCCCTCCGTAGACATACCCTAACCTTGCTCACACTCCAGGGAGGGTGAGCCTGAGCTGCGGGAGATCTCGCTCCAGAAAGCCTCACGTGTGCCCAGGCTCTTCCAAGGCCCATCCTTCTGCCAACTGGAGGATATCTTCTGCCAGCCTTGGCTACTCAGAAGCTTCTCCTTAGAGCCTCCTGTGTGTCTTTTTTCCATCCTATCAGCCAGGCCTCAAAAGGGCGTGAGCTTTTCATCATATGGATGCCCTCCTGATAATACGTAAACTCAGGCATATCATTTAAAAGTATCAATCTTAAGTCTGTTCCCTTGTCCGTAGTCTGGAGGTGAGGGGATCTGTAGCAAGGAAACCTTCCTCATATAGTAGGAGCTCAAGAGTGGTTTCCCCTTCCCTGAGCCTGTTCTGATGCACGTGAACGAAGAGCACAGGGGCCGTCCCTGGTGGAGAATAAAGACCTGATCAGTTAAAGCTGCACCCCTTTGCCTTTCTGGGCCTGGTCAGCAGACAGGTTCACCTGCCTGGGCCTCTCCTCCCACAGCCCGCCCCCCATGCCCAGCTCCAGAGCTCGGGGAGGGCACACAGCGCCAGGCTGGCTGATTCTAGTGTCCATGCCTCCCGGTCTCACTTTTGTGCCATTTGAGGGTGTGCTCAAAGGGTGCTCTTTGTCGCAGGTCCCTCCCACCAGCCGTGCCCGGGATCCACCTGTTGTCTGCCGTGCAGACGTCGCTACCATTGTTCCGTGGGGACTCCCAGCTTTGGGACAAGTGACAGAAACCTACGTAATCAGCTTAAGCAAAACAAGGAGATTCTTGTCTTACCAAACCAAAATCTCTAGAAGTAGATTTGGCGTCGGGCAGGGCTGGATCCAGATATTTAAACAGTTTGATCAGGCTTTTGGGTTTGTCTCTTAGCTCTGCTCTCCACAATGGACGTCTTTGTTCTCCAGCGTGTTCTCCCATGAGTTATGATAGGCGGCCCTCAGTTCCTGTAAGGCTCTAAGGTTGGCCGCTGCAGTACAGAGAGAAAGTTGTTGTTCTAATGGTTTTTGCAAAAGTCCAAAGGCTGTATCCCGCTAGCCAGATCTGGGTCACATGCCCCACGTAGCAAGAACAGCAGGGAGAGGTGGTTCTCCTGAAGAAAATGAGGAGGCCATTTTTCTAAGGTAGAACACTAGGTGTCCACGAGACCCACTGAGACCCCAGTGGGCTTGGGGGCACAGAGGGAACTCAGCCCACGATGCCAGGCACACATGACTTGCTTGGGGGTTCTGCCTGGAGACCTTGGACTGAGGCGGTGTGGACAGAGTTGAGGCAGGGGCTGAGTGAGGTGGGGTCCAATCGTACGGGCTAAGGAATCACCGAGGGGACCATGCGGGGGTTTTTAACAGAGAGCTGATGTGAACAGACTTGTGCTAGCTATTGGTGGAGGGCCGGTTCTGGAAGAAAGCTGTGAGTGCCATGGTGCCAGGAGAGGGAGGTGGAGGAGGCTCTGGTGGGGGCAGTAGCCTCTGGGTTTGAAAAGAAGTTAGTGGGTTTGAAAGATACCTTGGACCATCTGTTAACAGGACCTGGAGGTTTGCTGATGTCTAGTGTCTGGGCCACAGCCTGACCCCCGTGCAGGGAGGTCAGAGGTTGGACCGAGTGGCTTCTGTAGTTACTTCCGGCTCTGATTTGGTGGGCTGAGGCTGTCCGAGCAGCAGAGTCTGGAACCTGTGGTGGGGGTGCCCCTGATGTGACGGCACAGGTCCTCTGCATGCCGGGCTCCCCAGCACGGGTCCTTGGAGACCCACACCCACTCTCGGTGGGGCCTTTCGGTCACATAGCCTCGCTGCCTGGCTCCCGCGGCCCTGTCTGTAGGGGTGCCCGTGGAGGACGCACCGCAGCCTCCGCCCCCCGGCTGCATGACCCGTCAGCACGCCAAGCATGCCTGCCCACAGCTAGGGCTCGCCTGACTGCCTTCCCTCTGCATGTTCCAAATGTTTGTGCCAAGCTTGCAACCTTGGGGGGTTCCAGGCTGCACGTTGGCCTGGGAAGCTCAGTACGGCTTCTGGCCTGGGAAGCCCAAGGCCGGAGGTCGTGGCCGGGCACAGCCACCCACCCCCCTGAGACCCTCATTCATCGGCGCAGAAAGCCGTCTGTTCGGCGCCTCATTGTGTTACTGCCATCGTCATGCCCATCCTGCCCGCGGACCACGTCCCTGGCCCGCCCTGGTCCCTTGCCCCTGCCCAGCTCCTTCCGAGGGGCGGCTCTTCCCCTTGGGGTCCCAGGCTGTGCCTTGAGCATGGCTGAGCTCATCTCTTCCCTCGGGTCTCGGCCGGGACATGGAGGCCGTGACTCCAGAGAAGGTGGCCACGTCCCTCCCGGCCTGCCCCTCTGCCCCGCCCCAGCCACGCTCTGAGGTCCTCCACCCTCCGGCGCCTGGACTTCTCTCACTGGTGCCCCACGGAGCCCCTCTGGAGACCCGTGGCTGGGGGGCGGCGGGCGCTGGAAGGCAACCTGGAATGTGGCCCTGATGAGGCCCGCACTGTAGACCTGAGGCCTGAACCTTGCATCGAGTCCCTGTGTGACTCTGGGCAGACAGCAGGACTTTTCTGGGCCTCAGTTTCCTAGGCTGTAAAATGGGAGCTTGGTTGTGGAATCTCTCGTGTTCCAGTCTCTGAGCGTGGGGCTACTCCTAGCCCAAAAGTGGGATGGGAGGTGGTAAGCTGGGGCCCAGGGACTCCGCCCCACCTGTCTCTGAGGTGGGTTTGGCTCTGACAAGAGGGCCTTCCTGGATGAGGGGCCCCTGCCCTTCCATCCTCTCAAGTGTCTTGCCCGGCCTATGAGTGCCTCTCTCCCTCCTCCCACAGTGCGCCGTGTGGCTCCTCGTTTCTCCATCCCTCCCAGCAGCCAGGAGGTGATGCCAGGCGGCAGCGTGAACCTGACCTGTGTCGCGGTGGGCGCGCCCATGCCCTACGTGAAGTGGATGATGGGGGCCGAGGAGCTCACCAAGGAGGATGAGATGCCGGTTGGCCGCAATGTGCTGGAGCTCAGCAACGTCGTGCGCTCTGCCAACTACACCTGCGTGGCCATCTCCTCTCTAGGCATGATCGAGGCCACAGCCCAGGTCACCGTGAAAGGTGAGTGCCACACGCGTGCCTGCCGTGGCCTGCGGCCTGCCCTGTCACAGAGGGCAACAGGAGGTGCCAGCACCCGTAGCAGGTGAGCGTGGCTGTTGTGGGGATGGATGAGGTCGAGGGGTCACTGCCCTCTCCTGGGTGCCCCCAGGGGTCCCACTGGCCCTCAGTGGTGGAGAGAGGGCTTTCTCTCATTCTTGGTGTTCGTAATAACAGCCAGCAGGTACTGGGGCAGATGCCGTGGCGGCAAGCACAGACCACTTTGTTCAGTCTCTCTTACCCTGGGTGGTCAGCATTCTCGTTCCCCTGAGGAATGAGGTGCAGGTTCATATGGGAGTGAATGACAGGGCAGGGACTCGGACCCTTGGGGGTCTGATGCCACAGCCCGGCCCCCTAGCCACCACGTGGCGCCACACCCTCGGGCTTACCAGCTTTCTGTCAAGGATATGGTGAAAGTGTGGCTGAGGGGATGTGGGCTCTCTGCTTGAGCCTGAGATAGGCTTGCACACTCCTCCAGGCCCCCTGCTTCCAGTCCCCCCTCAGAGCTATCCTCCGTTCTGCAGCTAGAATGATCTTCTGAAGATGTAAAGCAGGATCTCACCACTCTGTAAGAAACGGCCCTCCAGTGACTTCCTGTTGCTTTTAGGATTAAAACCGGGATCCTCACTCACCTGGCCCGGCCCTCCTGGCTCCACTCAGTTCTGCCGGGCCCTCCCCCCGCCCTCGCCACGCTGGTCCTCTCCCTGTCCGGGTCTCAACTCGGTGAGGCCTTCGTGCATTCTCCCTGGCTCAGCACCCTCTGTCTGTTGTCCTTACATGCCCCAGAGTCATGATTACGGACTTAGCGCTTTCCACTTACCCTAGAATGTAAACTCTGTGAGAGTAGGGCTGTGACCCGGCTGTGTGACCTTGTGTCCTCAGCCCCAGCGCAGTACCCAACACTTAGTAGGCACTTGGTAATTATTTGGTAAGTGGTTGGCTTTGGATCACTCTTTCTGAGATCCAGGCTGTTCTCTTGGGCTTGTCTCTCCCCGACACCAGCCCCAGTTACACGTGAGTGGCCACAGGTGAGCGTAGGCAAACCCCAGAGGCAGACCGCCTTCCAGACTGTGTTGTGTGCCTCCTGTGTGCACGAGACCCGGTCAGGCTGCACCACCTCTGGGTCTATTGTTGGGGGGATCCAGTGTGTTCTGGAAGTGGTGCCGGCAAACACTAGATGACCGAAGGCCCCTGGGGGCACTAGCAAGTGTCACCATCCCCCACTAGGTGGTGCCCTTAGAGGTCACCTTGAGCTTTCCAGGCCATTCTTCAAGGTGGGCTACAGGGCTCGGCCACACTCTGGATAACACCAAAGGCAGGGTTGGCTCCTGGGGTCGTGACCTCAGGCAGCTCTGAGCCTCCCACTTTGTTCCCAGCTCTGCCGAAGCCTCCGATTGACCTCGTGGTGACAGAGACCACTGCCACCAGCGTCACCCTGACCTGGGACTCTGGGAACTCGGAGCCTGTGTCCTACTATGGCATCCAGTACCGTGCGGCAGGCACGGAGGGGCCCTTCCAGGAGGTGGATGGCGTGGCCACCACCCGCTACAGCATCGGTGGCCTTGGCCCCTTCTCGGAGTACGCCTTCCGCGTGCTGGCGGTGAACAGCATCGGCCGAGGACCGCCCAGCGAGGCGGTGCGGGCCCGCACAGGGGAGCAGGCGCCCTCCAGCCCTCCGCGCCGCGTGCAGGCCCGCATGCTGAGCGCCAGCACCATGCTGGTGCAGTGGGAGCCGCCCGAGGAGCCCAACGGCCTGGTGCGAGGCTACCGGGTCTACTACACCCCCGACTCCCGCCGCCCTCTGAGCGCCTGGCACAAGCACAACACGGACGCGGGGCTCCTCACCACCGTGGGCAGCCTGCTGCCCGGTATCACCTACAGCCTGCGCGTGCTGGCCTTCACTGCCGTGGGTGACGGCCCTCCCAGCCCCACCATCCAGGTCAAGACGCAGCAGGGAGGTAGGTGCGGGCAGCACACCAGCTGGGCGGCGGCGGCAGCAGGGGCCGGGATGGCCAAGGCTGTGGCGGGGCCCCTGCCCTCTGGCCGTGGGCCTGGGGGCCTGCATTCCACACGTGTGGTCGCTTGGGATGCAGGACCGGGGTCCGGGGGTTGTCTTCCCCTTCTTCCTTTCTCTGGGCACCCCTGCTGTCGAGGGGAACCAGTGAGGCTCACGGCGCCTGGCGTGGGGGTGTTGCAGTGCCTGCCCAACCGGCGGACTTCCAGGCAGAGGCGGAGTCGGACACCAGGATCCAGCTCTCCTGGCTGCTGCCCCCGCAGGAGCGGATCATCAAGTATGAGCTGGTGTACTGGGCAGCAGACGATGAAGGCCAGCAGGTGAGTGCTCGGCGGGGACGGGAGACAGCAGGAGGGCTCCTCTGTGGCGGGCTCACCCACGCAGGCTTTCTGGATTTTGCTGTTGTACGGACAGAGGCCCCAGGCTTTTCCCTGGGGCTCACATGGCCCATATGATCTGTAATCTTTGTCACTCCTATGCTGGGGGCAGGGTCCCCAGGTCCGTCCTTGGGTTTCTTATGGCCTCGGTCACCTGGCAACGGCAGAGCCCTCAAATTTCCCACCAGAGGCCCTTGTCTCAGGCGTTCATGGCTGTGTAGTCAGCGGGGTGTCCATGGCATGGGCTGCACCAAGTCTCCTGTGTGGTCCAGGTGGCCATGTGACCAGGAGCCAGCCCTGGAGCCACAGTGGGTCCAGAGGGGTCAGCTGCAGCCTGTGTTGGGGAACAGCCTCTGAGGGACCTTTGAGGTCAGAGCAGTCAGTGAGTGCTCCCTGCTCTTCCAGCACAAGGTGACCTTCGACCCCACCTCCTCCTACACTCTAGAGGACCTGAAGCCTGACACACTGTACCACTTCCAGCTGGCCGCCCGTTCCGAGATGGGGGTGGGCGTCTTCACCCCCACCATTGAGGCCCGCACGGCACAGTCCAGTAAGTGTCTCCCGAGGCCACTGCCTGCTACAGCGGGGCTGGGACACAGACACATGCACCCTTTCCCCTGACCAGGGGGGTGGTCAGGTCTGCTGGGCCCCGACTGGACTCTGGTCTGGGCTCCGGGTCTGGACCCCAAGAGAGGGACAGGTAAGTTCCCGCCAGTCTGCATCCAGGTGGCTGCTGCCCACGCTGCTCCCCACCCGGCCTCTGCCCCTCCCCCCAGGCCCCCGCCCCTGGCCAGGTAAGTTCTGTGTCTGTGACTCATCCCCCCCCGCACCCCGTCTGTGCTGGTCACACTAGCGGACTAGGCCGTTCTCAGTAGTGGGACGGCCACTCTGGCCACGTCTCGGACATGTCCCTGCTTTGGCAGCTGTCCTCCCTCTCCATATCCCCACATCTCATCTCCCCTGTCACCTACATTCCCTGCCTCATGACCCCCCCCCCCATGAGAAGAGTACGTGAGCTGCGTCATCTCACACCAAGCCAACCGCACGTAGGGACACGTCTGAGAATGAGCCCATGTGACTGAGAATGTCTGCGTGCCTACCTGGGGACCACGTGGCCTTCCGTGTGTGAGACCGTTTGCGTGACAGCCTTGTGGCTCTGTGTGTCGACCGTGTTCGTGTGCACGTGAGATGAATGCCGTGAGGCCACGTGTGACCCCGTCTGACCACGTGGTGGTGCCACACCTATAGGAGCGAGTCTCTGGTGTGCCCCAGCGATTGAGTGGCTGGGAGGCTCCATGTCCTCGCAGTGGGGGCCACAGATGTGTGGCTGGATGGGACCACGGCACTGAGACAGCTAGCACGTGTGACAGCCTTCAACACAGCAGTGTCTGGGAGGCGGCCCAGGTGACATGGACTGTGTGTGAATGTGCCAGTGAGGTCGGGAGGCCACACATGACCTCGTGTGCAGGGGTTCATCCTACTAGCACCTGCGGCACGCCTGCTGGGCCCATGCACAGTGCAGGCCCGACAGCATGACCCGGACTTGGCCTGTACCTGCGGGGTTCCTCGTCTAGTGGGGCAGATAGATGTTAGACCTGCAATTACCCAAATGAGCTTTTAATTACACTTGTGTAAAGTGCTGTGGAGGAGATAAACAGTGGAGAGGTGACGGGATGGGAACTTCATTTGGTCTGAGGGGGCCGAGGGGGGCTTCCTTGGGTGACCCGGGCCTCGGGCAGGAGGTCAGCAGGTGCAAAGGCCCTAAAGCAAGAAGGCACTTAGCTGTGGTCAGGGGCGAGCAGGGAGCCAGTGTGGCCAAAGCAGCCGCCAGACCACAGCAGCTGGCCGCAGGTCGAGAGGCCAGGTGGGAGGGCTGGGCGAGAATGCACAGGACAGCCCAACAGCATGCCGGACACCGCTTAGGAGGCCGTGTGGTCAGCTAAGCAAAAGATGGCAGCTCAGACAGGGTGGTGATGGTGGGTTAGAGGGCCCTCTGGGGGTGCCAGCCGCCGGGACTTGGTCATGGACTGGCTTTGGGATGCTCAGGGAAAAGGGAGCATCAGGCAAATTCTGCGCTTCTGGTGTTTAGACCTGGGAAGAGGGGAGGAAGTGGGACCGAAACAGGCACCCCGGCCAGGGAGGGCTTACACCGTGTGAGTAGTGATGCTGGGCTAGAGGTGAGGGCACCTGAGGGGGTGACCCGAGGCAGCAGGAAATCTCAGAGAGGAGAGTGTCTCGGAGGTTGGAAGAAGAGAGTTTGAAGGAGCAGACCAGGTGCCGCTGCTGAGCCATCAGGGCCAGAGGAACACAGAAGCGGCTGGCAGGTACCTGGTGGGGGGGCCTGGGGTTCTGAGGACCAGCTGGAGGGAGGGTGCTGTGGGCCGGAGCATGGGTTTTATCTTTCAAAGTAGGAAAAACTCAAGCATGTTTAAACGTTACTAGGAATGAGTCCACACAGAGAAGTCGAAAATTCGGGAAAGGAGAGGATTTTAGAGGCTCGGGAGGGGAGGCAAAGGGAAAGAGCGTGAACGGGAGAGCATTGCCTTAGACAGCAGGGTACACCTCCCTCCTCGTGGGAAGCAGGGGTGGCTCGGTGAGATTGCGGTTGTTCGGTGGGTTCAGTAGCGAGTCGGAGCTGCTGGTGGGAGGCTTCAGCTTTCTCTGCAAAGTGGGAGACAGTTGTGCTGAGAGCTGGAGGTTAGCGGAGCTTGGAGGAGGTTGAAAGCGTCTTGCGTACAGCGGCGGAGGGAGCTGGGCAGAGAACAGAGGCCGCGGGCTGCAGACAAGGCCCAGGTGAGGCCACTGGGGACGTGCTCATAGGATGCCAGCCTTCCAGGGCAGGCGACATTTTTCTATGTGCCCCAGGCCCTCCTCGAAGAGGGCAGAGGATCGGATCCGTCCAGGGCTTGGCACGGGCTGGGCAGGAGTGTGGGAAGAGAAGTAGGTGAAGGAGTTGGGGGTATGTGTAGAGTGTTGAGGGGCAGGACCTCGGGGTCAAAGCCCAATATCGAGGGCGTTAAGGATGGTAGGTCGATGGGCAGAGGTCCCGGGGTGGGGGGCGAAGAGCCAGTACAGTGCAGTGGAACTTGAGCAGCTGCGCTGGGTCAAGGTGAAGGTCTGTAGGGGGATGTTGGAGGCCACAGTTGGGGGAGTAGAGGGGCCATTCTGGGTCGCGGCCATACCTAGTGCGTGGCCACAGCAGCACAGGGGCGGGGAAAGCCCTGGAGATGAGGGGCTGGGGTGGTCGGGGGTGGGGT
>LNAC01000063.1:4644968-4704883 GCA_002007465.1 Ailurus styani | reverse complement strand
GCTGGGGTGGTCGGGGGTGGGGTGGGGGGGTAGACTGCTGAAGTTCCCTGGCAGGGATGGGAGCAGAACTTGAGATGGCGAGGAAGCCATGTAATAGCACCAGGTTCCTCCGTGGGAACGAGGCCTGGAAACATTACTGGGAAATGGGGGGACACAGACCTGCCTCCCAACCCCAAGGAGCTAAGCGAGAGCACCTCCATGGGGGGCATTTTCTCCACATCAGCCAGGGCCATTGGCCTCTTTCCCATCTGGTCTCCGGTCTCTGTGGCTGCTTGTGGCTCAGGCACAGACACCCCGTCCAGGTAGGCCCAGGCCACAGCGACCTTGCGCCAGAAGAGTCACTGGGGCTGTAGTCCTGCCGGGGGCCACAGGCACAGTCGCGGGAGCTTCTCCCTATGTGTCATGTGCGACCAGGGGCAGGGGGTCGGGGAGTCCTGGCTCACGCCTGTGTGTATCTGGCAGGGTGTGTGTTTTATGTGAGACAGCGTGTGTGTGGGAGAGACCTTGTGTGTGTGTGAGGTGCTGTTAGAACCCTGTATGTGTGAAAGACACCATATGTATGTGTGGGAGACACCGTGTGTGTGCGTGTGTGTGTGTGTGTGTGGAGCCTGTGGCCCAGAGGGGGCCGGGCCGTCTGGCGACAGCGGTGGCAGCCAGCCTAGGAGGGACACGGGGATAGCCATTCTGCACTCAGGGAGTAGCACACCAGGGTGAGTGTCCCATCCTCTGTGACTAGTCACCGTGCCTGTGACCCCCACCCTCCATCTGCCTGCTTCCCCCCATTTGTCTTCCCCAGCCCCCTCCGCCCCTCCCCAGAAGGTGACCTGTGTGAGCACGGGCTCCACCACAGTCCGGGTAAGTTGGGTCCCGCCACCGGCCGCCAGCCGCAACGGCGTCATCACCCAGTACTCGGTGGCCTACGAGGCAGTGGACGGCGAGGACCGAGGGCGGCATGTGGTGGACAGCATCAGTCGCGAGCATTCCAGCTGGGACCTGGTGGGCCTGGAGAAGTGGACGGAGTACCGGGTGTGGGTGCGGGCGCACACGGACGTGGGCCCCGGTCCGGAGAGCAGCCCGGTGCTAGTGCGCACAGATGAGGACGGTAGGCGGCGGTGCCAAGGGGGGGGGGAGGGGAGACACCCCAGACACCACCCACCTCGCACCCCCGGGGCCTCTGCCTCACACAAGCCGGGAAGGGCTCACCTTCCTGGTACGGGCTGAAGAGCCCCCACTGGGGAAATGTAACTGATGGGCTAGCCTGGCCGCACATCCCTGCCTTGAGGGCGAGCTCTGAGGCAGCTGGAGCCTGGCAAGGCTAAGACAGAAGGAGCAGCCCCGCCTCAGATCTGTGAGGTGGAGACTGGGAAGACTGGTGCAAGAGACGCTCAGAATGGAATCGAGACTCAGTCTTGGCCAGACGTTGGCATAATGTGGGGGCCCAGGAGAAGATGGGACAGGTTGTGCTGACTTTAGGGTGGCTGAAGGCCTGGTGCCCCACCCCTACGCTCCCCACCAAGTGAGGTAGCTCAGGGCCAGAGGGGTCGGCAGGCCTTCCTTGTGCAAGGCAAAGGGAGCCCTCGGTGTTCTCAGCAGGGACAGACAGTCTGCAGAAGCTGTATCAGAGCCTTCCCTGGGGCCGTGGAGTGCAAAGGCAAGGCCCTGGAGTGTGCTGTGCCACCCTGAACCCCCTGAAGTCCATACCCCCGGGCTTGACTTTCTTCTCTTCCCGCTCCCCAGTGCCCAGTGGGCCACCACGGAAGGTGGAGGTGGAGCCCCTGAATTCCACTGCTGTGCGCGTCTCCTGGAAGCTCCCTGTCCCCAGCAAGCAGCACGGCCAGATCCGCGGCTACCAGGTCACCTACGTGCGGCTAGAGAACGGCGAGCCCCGTGGCCCACCCATCATCCAGGACGTCATGCTGGCAGAGGCCCAGGTGCGCCACTGGGAGGTGGTGGGGTGGGAAGGTAAACAAGACCAGCACGCCTCTCTGCCTCTGTGGAGCCCAGGTTTGCCCTCGTCCCCCGCCTGCACCCAGAGGACTCAGGCACCGAGATGTCCCACTCAGTGTCAGGCTTGGGAGGTGCTCAGACCAGGAGGTCAGGGCTGGGTTCCAGGAACACTCCCTTCTCTGTCTTGGGTCTGCCCTGGTGACTGTCCCAGCCTGGTGGTCACCTCTGGGGCTCAGATACCGACACTAGCAGTCAGGAGCACAGAGCCCAGCTTCCTCGGCCAGCCCCTGCCCAGGCTTCGGGCCCCCTAAGCCCTGCTCTGTGTTTTGCGGGAAGTACGTTCGCTGTCAGTTAGGCTGAGATTTAGGATTTGCCTTCCTCCTCAACACTGCTGGGCTGGGACACCATTCCTCTCCCAGCCGGGCCAGGGACAGCGCTCCTGCCGCCATCTGCCCCCACTTGGTCTTTGGCCGTGGCAGAGTTTTGTGAATGGCTGAGCTGGGGTGTTGCTCCGGGCCTGGCAGCCAGCCCTGTGTCTTCCTCTGTGCCCGTCTGTTCTCCAAGGGATAATGATTTTGCCTATGAGCTTGGGGTGAGGTCCCTGGGTTATCGCGGGCATTGGTTTGCTATTCCGGGAAAGAATCTGGGATACTGGGAGGTGATGAGAATGGCCTAGAACTTCCCAGTAAGTCGGTGGCTGAGTTTGGACAAGAAACCCAGGCTCTGGAGTCCTGGAAAGAGCTGTAATAGCCATGGTGAGTTTCCTCCCCAGATACTCTGCTGAAGAGTCCTAACACCTGATGTGGTCTGCTTTCAGGGTCTCCCAGCCAGAATCAGGGCCTTGGGAGGGGGGGGGTCCACAGTGGGCAGCACTGAGCCAGCCCTGGGGGAAGGAGCCTGGATTCCCTTCAGAGCCCACGTGCCCTCTCCGTCCTGCTTTCCCCCTTCTCTGGGCTGGGCCCGGAGGTACAGGGACAGACCCCGTGTTCTCCATGCTGTGCTCAGGGTGGGCTCACCCCCATGGACAGGTGGGGCCTTCATGCCTCTGACTGGGCTTAGCACTTGGGCAAAATTCCTCTCTGGCCGGAGGGTGCTCTCTTCCTCCTCCCAGCCTGCCCAGCGCAGAGAGAATGGGGGTGGAGGAGGCGGACATGTGTACCCGCCTGCATTCCTGGGCCAGGTTGAGGACTCCTCCTGGAGCCTCCACAGACACACCCACCCAGAAACATCCCCGGAATGGGCTCCCTCCAGCCCCTCCCACCCTCGGGGGCCAGCAGCACAGCTGCAGCCAGTGGGGTTCAGGTGCCCCCTTCTGGTTCCAAGTGGTTAGAAGGGAGCTGGGCCACAGGAGGAGGGACGCTGTCCTTGGGGCCTCAGACATGCCATGACAGCAGGCAGATGTGAGCCCGGGCTCCAGGAAAACCAACTGAAGATGGAGGGCCTGTTCGCCGGCCTGGCCACAGGGCCCAGCTGTCCCCTGACCACCCTGACCACCGCCTGTCCTCCTTCACCCAGCTTAGCTGCTTAGCTAAGGGGCCCCCATCAGTTCTGGAAGAACCGTCAGGTCCCCCTAGAGCGTGCAGCCAGACCTGTCACCTTTTACATTTGTCTCCATGTCAGGTGTATCTGTTTCTCACAGTATGCTTTTCCTTCCTCTCTCTGGAGACCTCTTCTCCTCTCCACTGCTCCCTTCCATCCTCTCTCTCTCCATTTTGCTTCATCCATTTTGTCTTTCCTTCTTCTCCCTCACTTTGCTTCTGACACAAGAGAGGTGCTCTGTGAGGACCTTCATGCCCAGGCCTGGCTTGGACAGTAAGAGTCAACCCCCTTCCCCAAGTCAAGGGACCTAGGGACGCCTGGGTGGCTCAGTTGGTTGAGCAGCTGCCTTCGGCTCAGGTCATGATCCCAGGGTCCTGGGATCGAGTCCCACTTCGGGCTCCTTGCTCAGCAGGGAGCCTGCTTCTCCCTCTGCATCTGCCTGCCACTCTGCCTGTGTTCTCTCTCTCTCTGACAAATAAATAAATAAAATCTTTAAAAAAAAAAAAAAAAAGACAAGGGACCTAGAGCAGAAGTGGGCCCAGCCACATCCTTGAAAGTGGCCATGGCCAGTAGGGACCCACTGATGGCCTCCTGCCATATTGTACCATGTTGCTTGCCAAGACCTTTCCAGCAGAGCTTCCCAGAACAGGAGGAACTGGGGTCAGCAGGCAGAGATCAGACCAGCACTTCGAGGGTGGTTGGGCCAGAGGACCCCATGGTACCTCTAGCCTGGACGGCCATCTCCCTTTGCTATGCTCGACACCGGCCAACTTCAGCCCTCCGGTGCCACAGGACCCCAGAGGGACACCTCACTCCCTCTCTCTGTCCAGCTAGTGCACCTACATGCACTGTGGCCCCAGGAAGAGCGTACTAAGCAACAGCAACGTTGCCAGCCCCGAAATATGCCTTCCTACCACAGTGAGATCTCAGGCACCCCCAGGAAGGAATAGTGGTCTGAGTGCTTCCCCTGTGCCTGTGGGGAAGGGTCCAGGCTCCAAGCTTGGCATTCACACTCCACGTCTTGCTGGCCAGCCCGCCCCCGACCTCCTGCCCCCATGCAGCTCTCACCGTTCCTGGGACACGCTCCTGCCCGGACCAGCTGTGTAATCTGTCTCCCAAATGGGAGACTTCGGAACAGGAAAGGAGACAATAATCATACCACGACAACAGGCATAAGGCAGGACTGGCCCAGGCCAGACTCTCCCAGGCCCCATGTCTAGCAGTCTCTCCCACAAAAGCCACATGTACGTGGCACTCTCTGGTCCCTGCGTGCCCGGGAGCCCTCCCCCATCAGGCTGGGTGCCCTCCTGGTCTCCCCTCCTCAGCCCTGGCAAACAGCATGGGCTGGGATCTGCCAATAGGGAGTGGTCCTGAGGTACTACCCCCCATGGGCAGGCCCTTTGGACGCCCACGCCCTTCCCCTGCCCTGCCCGGGCCAGGCCCGCTCCGGCCAGAGTCCTTCACATCCTGTCTCCCTTTCTCTCCCTCCCGCGGTCAGTGGCAGCCAGAGGAGTCCGAGGACTATGTAAGTAACAGGTGTGCGAGTGCGGGCAAGACCTGGGTCAGGCTGGGCTCGTGGGACGCTCCCCTCCACCGCCTTTCCCTTCCAGCCTGAGCCACCAGGATCCGCAGGGCACCAGCCACATCCGGAGAAAATTGGCGTTTAGACTCAGGCGGCAAGCTGAGCAGCGATTGGCGTTTCCTCTAATCCTTACTTCTCGCCTGTCGAGCAGCAATTTCAGGCCAGTGTTTGTGATCGACCAGGGCCTGGCCCCTGCTCTGGCCAGACGGGGATGGAGTTAAATCCGATCCTGATCATTAAGCCTTATTGATCCCTGGAGTGAAAAATCACCTGCTCCGGAGCCCAGGCTGGGAGGGAAATCTGGGGAGCCAGTTCCGGCATGGGTGCATTCTGGAGCCCTGGCCCTGGGACCCCTCCAGCTGGGGCAGGTGGGTGTCTGCGAGGAGACGGCGGTGGCTACAGTGTCCCCACCTGAGACTCAGAGCTGGAGGGATGCCAGGGTTGGTGGTGACAGCTCTGTTCCCACTGCACGGTGGTCCCCTCCCTTCTTCCCACTCCCCCCACCACGTGGCGTGGCTTGGCCTCCTGTGGGGTTTCTCCGCATGTCTGGAAATGATGTCTCAGCTGGAGATGGGCATAGGCAGGGCCTGCCAGGGCTGGGAGACGCTGCCCTGCCTGACTTCGTGGGCATCACCTGGGATAGTGGGGAAGTAACGTTCCCCATGGTGGGGGTTTTCTGTCCTCGTCTTTCCTCCCTGTCGCACGCGGTATCGCAAGGCCTGTGGTGTTCACAGAGCCCATTCCCACATGAGCTCAGGTGGGGTCCAGACCTGGTCCTGCAGGGTAGCACCTTGGCCCACTCCACCTTGCTTGTGGGGGTGGGTGTGGGGGGGGGGTGTGCGTGTGTGTGCACGCGCGCGCATGCACTATAGTGGCCCCCTGCCTGCTTACACAGGAGGAGCTGTAAGCTGCGTGCATGTGCGTGCCAAGAGCCACGCAAGTGCTACACGCATGTGAAGCTCTGTGCCGTGTGTGTCCTCCATGCACAGACCTTGTGAGGTGGCATTTGCAGCTCCGTGGGGGTAGAGGAACAGTGTAGCCCTTTGTTCTTACCTGAAACGAGGGAGCTGTGTGCTCCGGGCGTGCAGCTCCTGGGACGGGCGGGGTCCTCCTGGGCACACATCCCACCTGCCTGCCCTGCATCTGGCAGAGTCCAGCGTTGCACAGCCACCCCGGCCCCCAGGACCTCTGGCCCCGTGTGCCCCAGAGCCTCCCTGCCAGCTGAGGTCCCAGGACAGCTGGCATAGTCTGGCCTCCTTGCTCCTCGGTGATGGGAACAGGCCCCTCCTCCTCCTTAGGAAACCACCATCAGCGGCCTGACCCCAGAAACCACCTACTCCATTACTGTCGCCGCCTACACCACCAAGGGGGATGGTGCCCGCAGCAAGCCCAAGATCGTCACGACAACAGGGGCAGGTGAGTGAGGGGTCAGGGACAGAGCCGGGGGTGGGGCGGCCAGGTGGGCAGCACCAGAGCCCAGCGCGTGGTTGTTCAGTCCCAGGCCGGCCCACCATGATGGTCAGCACCACGGCCATGAACACGGCACTGCTGCAGTGGCAGCCCCCCAAGGAGCTCCCTGGAGAACTGCTGGGCTACCGGCTCCGCTACCGCCGGGCCGACGAGGCGGAGCCCAACATCATGGACTTTGGCAAGGACGAACAGCACTTTACAGTCACGGGGCTGCACAAGGGAGCCACCTACATTTTCCAGCTGGCCGCCAAGAACCGGGCTGGCCTAGGAGAGGAGTTCGAGAAGGAGATCACAACTCCCGAGGACACGCCCAGCGGCTTCCCCCAAAACCTGCGTGTGATAGGGCTGACCACCTCCACCACGGAGCTGACCTGGGACCCCCCAGTGCTGGCGGAGAGGAACGGGCGCATCACCAACTACACCGTGGTGTACCGTGACATCAATAGCCAGCAGGAGCTGCAGAGCCTCACGGCCGACACCCGCCTCACGCTCTCCGGCCTCAAGCCGGACACCACTTACGACATCAAGGTCCGCGCACGGACCAGCAAAGGCGCCGGCCCACTCAGCCCCAGCATCCAGTCCCGGACCATGCCCGTGGAGCAAGGTGTGTGCTGCAGGCACATGGCCGTGCCCGGGGAACTCTGCTCTCCTTGACCCACTGACCTCTGGCGACTGTGATCCACCAGCCTCTGCTGTGTGACCCTCCAGTCTCTCATGACCATGACTACTAACCTCTAGCCAACAGGCGCCACGTTCTCAGTGTGCCACCCTTGACCTCTGCTCTCCTTGACCTACTGACCTCTGCTGTGTGATTCCAATCTCTCGTGACCTTGACCTACTGATCTCTTTTGACTGCATCACCATTCTTGGGTGTGGGACACTGATCGCTTGGGGCCATGACCCACTGACTTCTAGTGAACGTGCTTCACTGTGCTCTGGTGCGGGGTCACACGCTGCTCATGACCAAATCCCACTGACATCTGGTCACTGACCAGCACCTCTGGAGATCCTCCTGACCACGGGTCCTATGGCATCTGCCCAGCTCGGTACTCACTGTGAAGAGGAGTTTGGGCGGAGAGCTAAGCTGTGTGATTGGAAGCTGGCTAGGAGTGGGGTACCTGGCCTGTGCAGCCATTCCTGACCCCCAGCCCTGACTGGCATCTCCTCCCGGCAGGAAGCCCTTCACCCCAGCCTGGTTACGCAGCCAGAGCTGACTCTCCCCTCCCCCTCCCCCTCCCCCGACTGTGTTCCATAGTGTTTGCCAAGAACTTCCGCGTGGCAGCCGCGATGAAGACATCTGTGCTGCTCAGCTGGGAGGTCCCTGACTCCTACAAGTCAGCTGTCCCCTTCAAGGTGGGTGAGAGCCGTGGCCAGCCAAGCCTAGCACACACGCAGGCCTGCCACGGGCCGTCCCTCCGGTCCCACATGTGGGTGTTGGTGATGCAGCTTCCTGGCTGGGTGTGCACACCTGCTTGGCCCCGTGGGCTCATGATGGGGAGGCTCACGTCCGTGCACTGCCTGTCCCTGTCCCCGTCCCCACCAGATTCTCTACAACGGGCAGAGCGTGGAGGTGGATGGGCACTCCATGCGGAAGCTGATCGCAGACCTGCAGCCGAACACGGAGTACTCGTTCGTGCTCATGAACCGTGGCAGCAGTGCGGGGGGCCTGCAGCACCTCGTGTCCATCCGCACGGCCCCCGACCTCCTGCCGCACAAGCCGCTGCCCGCCTCCGCCTACATAGAGGACGGCCGCTTCACCCTCTCCATGCCACACGTGCAGGATAGCTCCCTCATCAGGTGTGCAGGGAGGCCGTGCGGGGGAGGGGAGGGGCGGGGGGAGGGGGGGCGTGTGGGCCATGACAGCCCCGATTCCCACTCTGCCCGCCCAGGTGGTTCTACATCGTGGTGGTGCCCATTGACCGCGTGGGCGGGAGCGTGCTGGCCCCGAGATGGAGCACACCTGAGGAGCTCGAGCTGGACGAGGTGCCTGCACGGGGGACGGGGCACCCCTCTTGACGGCCCCCGGTTGATTGCACCGGTTGGCTGCAGCCCCGATGACATCCCCAAATTGGAATCCTTCTCTGGCTGCTCTAGCTGGCAGCCCAGGGCCTCTCTGGGACTCTGAAGCGGTCCCCTGGGAGTTCTCGGAAAGCTCCTGGAAGGCTTACAGAGACTCCCCTGAGGGTTTGGCTGAGGATCCCCCAGGACGGGAAGAAGCAGAGAGCACTCTGCGGCTCTGTAGACCTGGGCAGTCCCGGGGGGCTGGAGTAGAACCCCCAGCGTGCGGGGACTCCCCTGTCCTCTTGCAGAGATGTGGAGCCAGCCCTGTCTGGTCAGGGCGAGGGGCAGGTGACCCGGAGGCCCTCCTCTCGCTGGGTTGGCGGGGGCGGGGGGGGGGGGAGTGGCGTTGCTGTGTGCTGGTGTGCGGCATTACTCCTCGAGGACAGTGGGCCAGGCCAGGCTCGAGCCCCTTACACGGCAGGTGAGCCTTGGCCTCGGGCCGGGGGCGGGGGGGTGGGGGGGCAGAAGACATCTGAGGCCTCAGGCTCAGGGACACGTGGTCTGAGGTCAGGCGTGACTGCCGTGCTCTGCTCTGTCAGCTTCTGGAGGCCATCGAGCAGGGCGGTGGGGAGCGGCGACGGCGGCGGCAGGCAGAGCGGCTGAAGCCCTACGTGGCTGCTCAGGTGGACGCGCTCCCCGAGACCTTTACCCTGGGAGACAAGAAGAGCTACCGGGGCTTCTACAACCGGCCCCTGTCTCCAGACCTGAGCTATCAGTGCTTCGTGCTCGCCTCCCTGAAGGAACCCATGGACCAGGTCTGCCTTAGCCGCCTGGGCTCTCCACACCCCGAGAGTAGGCCAGGCTCAAACACTCGGAGATCCCAGACCTAGGGCTACCCCAGAGACCCCAGACCTGCCCTAGGTTATCTCAAACGCCATCAGCCCCGAGGACCCAGGAGGCCAGGCCTGATCTAGCCCTCGGGACTCGGTCAGCTGGCCAGGCTCAGGTCAGCCGCTCAGGAGCCAGCCCAGCGCAGCCCTGCCCCAGAGCCCTTCCTCCAGGCTGGGTGGGCAGAGGGTGGGGGGTCTCACGCTGAGCTCATCACTCGTGCTGTTCCTCCCCTGGGCCACAGAAGCGCTATGCCTCCAGCCCCTACTCTGATGAGATCGTGGTCCAGGTGACGCCAGCGCAGCAGCAGGAGGAGCCCGAGATGCTGTGGGTGACAGGCCCCGTCCTGGCAGTCATCCTCATCATCCTCATTGTCATCGCCATCCTCCTATTTAAGAGGTGAGTGCCACACTCTGGGCTTCAGGGGACAGCCACCTGCCCCTGGACTCGGAGGGCCTTCCTGGCATGGGTCATGCAGATAGAGGCAGACACAGCGGCCTGCACCCCCACTCCCGGGCTCAGTGGGAGGCCCGGAACAGCAGAAGCAGTGTGTGTGCACACGCGTGTGTGTTAACCTAGGTGTGACGAGGAGCCAAAGCTTCACAGAGGGCTGGTTCACTTGAGTCCCTGGGCACGTCTGTCCATCTGTCTCTCTGTGTCGGTGGATGTGAGCATGTCTGTCTTTAAGCTTCAGGACACTGCCCTCCCTGGTCTCCTACCTTCAGCGCTCCCTCCGCCACCATCCCTAGGTGGCTCCCCAGCCTGGCTTTCCCACTTAGGCCTCGAGAGGTCCGGACCCAACGGCAGGCCCACACGCCCGTGGACGTTCACTTGGTACACACAGTGACTGAGCTCCCGGTGTAACCACAGCACCCACGGCTCTCCCAGACCCAGCGTGTCTCGAACCTTCCTCCCCTGCAGTCCCTATCACGAGGGACTGGTCCCTCCACCTGGTTAGCAGCCGGAAACCTGGATGCCAGCCTCACCCCTCCTCTTCCGCCTCGCTCCACCCGGGCCCCTGTGAGTTCTGTCCTGAGGATGGCTGCACCTGCCCCCCCGCCGTAGGCTCCCCACAAGGTGACGCGAGTGCAGCCATAGCTGGGCACCCGGCCCACGGTGCTCCTCGGTCCTCTCTAGCGGATGGCAGTAGCTGCCTACCCTTGGAGCCGTCCCCTCCCTCCATCAACCTGCCAGCCGCAAAGGTACTTCCCAAAGATTTGTCACCTTCCGTCTAAAACTTTTTAGTGGCTCCCAAGATAAAACCCGATTTCTGTCACCTAACGATCAAACGACTGGCTAGTCCGGCCCCTCCTGCCGTTCCTGACATCGTCACTGAGCTAATGCAGTTCCCCGGCCTCCCAGCCGGCACTACGCCCCCGCCACGCTGCAGGCCTCCCGCTCGTTGCAGCCTTCGTGACTGACTCCCTTCCAGGGGTGCCTGGCTGGCTCAGTCAGCAGAGTATGTAACTCTTGATCTTGGCGTTGTGAGTTCAAGCCCCACATTGGGCATAGAACTTAATTAAAAAAAAAAGACTCCCTTCCAGACTCTGATACCCGTGAGATTCCTGGGTCCCTGCTTCTTCCCCACATTGTCCCCCATGTGCCCCAGTGGGCACATCACGAGGCCTGAGTTTCGAGCACCCACCACACTGCTGAGTCCATAGGATATGTTAGTAAATACTTGCAGCGAACCCACGCTGGTCTGCATGTCTGAACACATCTCTGCGTAGGAGTTCCTTGCCCTGTGCCCCATCCCGCCCCTGCCCCTGCCCCTGCCCTGGACGGAGGGCCTCCTTCTAAGAGTTCATTCCTTTCTCCCAGGGTGAATAAAGGACAGGCTTTCCTGGTCCAGGACATGGAGACTGCGGGGCGGGGGGAGGTGTGGGGAGTGTCCCCCACACCCACGCATCCTCCCGACCGCATCTGGGTCCTGGGGTCTGTCAGGAGAGCCAACCCCTGCCTGTGAGTGCCACACAAGTGCCATAAATAGGTCCCTCAGTGCCCCGCTGGTCGTAAGAGGGCCTGAGTGTTTGGCAGAAACAATGACCATTCCTTTCTTCTGTCCTTGCCTGTCTTTCGGGACCTAGTAAACAAGAAAGGTAGGAGTCATTCCTTCTCTCTTCACACGCCTCCCCCTTCACTTCTTATCCCTGTGCACATTTCGGGCCCAGCAGGGAGGGGTGGGGCTTTGACCGGAAGCCTCCTGGCCTGTGCTTGTCTGGTCAGCTCAGCAGGCTCCAGGGTGGGCTCTGTGACTCTCTCGATTTGTACCCTGCACCGGGGATGCCCCTTCCCCAGGGTGCAAGCATAGTGCCGACTTCAGTGCCCTCCCTGAGCGCACAGACTGACTCCTAGCTCACCAGAGCCTTCCACCAGGCTCCAGTTCTCTAAGATGACCTAGTAAGCGCTGCAGGAGACAGAAGTGCAAAGAGCACTGGCTGCAAGGCAGGGGGAAGTGTGTGTTTTTACACACTCGTGCACACTTATGCAAACACCCGTGTCCACATAGCTGGAGTGGCTCCTGGATGCTCGTCAGCAGCTAGACCCCACAGTCTGTCTCTGACCCTGTCCTTCTAGACAGGGGAGCTGAGGCCAGTGCGGGAGGACTGCCCAGCTAGGGTGACGCCGTCCCCGGCCCTGCCCTGCTGCTCTGGACGTTGACCCTGATACCGAGAGACAGACAACTGGGGCCCAGCTCTCTGTGATGTTCGCGTATCTTTTGTGTCGTTTGCATGTTTATTCCTGGTGGCTCTTGCTGCCTCTGCTGTGGCAGCCTTGGGGACAGCAGCCACTGCCCAGCAGTGAGCTGCCCTCTGTTGGAAGGCACCACCAGCCTCTGCCCCCCCTTCCCTCTGTGCTCCTCACTGCACTGGCCCTGTGTCCACTCCCAGCCCTGCTGTCTCCCCCCCACCCGACCCACCCTGTGTTTTCCATGTGTCCGAGCTGCTCTGCCACTGGATCCCCCGTGCTCAGGGACCCCAGGACGGGGCGGGGTGGGAGGAGGGCCCGATCCGTAGACACAGGGTCTCTGCCACAGCCAGCCACGCCACCCTTCTCTGTCCTCTGCCGGGACCTCAGGTCCTCACCAACCGCCCTTCTGCCTCTCCAGGAAGAGGACCCACTCCCCATCGTCCAAGGACGAGCAGTCAATCGGGCTGAAGGACTCCTTGCTGGCCCATTCCTCTGACCCCGTGGAGATGCGGAGGCTCAACTACCAGACACCAGGTAGGGAGGCTCCCCAGCCCAGGCCTGCGGGTCCCGGAGGCTGTCCCAAGAGCCCCTGGCCTCGTGCCCCCATTTCCTACTCCTGTTTCTTCCTGCGGGCCACTCCCTGGACCGTGCGACAGGAGCTCCAATATGCAACAGCTGCACGGGAGCCCTGGCGCCCCAGAGCCTCGGTGGGGTGGGGGGGTGCGGGGGCGGCTGCTTAGGCCCTGCCTTGGGTCAAGGCCTCCAAATGCGGGCCAAGGACCCTCACAGAGCCCACATCCCAGCCATAGGGTGGCCGGCGTCTGCACCTGCACTTTGTGCCCTCCACACAAAAGGGGGGTCTGTGGGGGGAAAAATGCCCCATTGAACACTCGTGGCGGTATAGTCTGCCCACACTTCACTGTGTGAGCACAGGGACCCGACACAGGGCATTATACCTGCCCTTCCTTCTCCAGCCACTCTCCTCTGGCTGGCCCTTCTTCCTAAAGCGTCACTCCCTCCCCGTGCCCCAAGAGACACAGACAACTCAGGCCCCTCCCCGAGGTGAAGTCTTCCAGACTACCTCAGCCCACACACAGCCTGGGGGGTCTCCCCTGGCTTTCAGAACCTCTCCGCTCCTTCCACAATGACACCTCTCACCCAGGGCTAGAATGGCCTCCATGACAGTCCGAGTTCTGTGGAGCCGAGAACTGTGTCTTATTCATCGCCATCCCTTGTACTGTGGGCTCTAAGGGGATACCTGAGAAATGGACACACAGACAGCTGAGTTGAGTGAGTGAACTAACACACATACAGGGCTTATGCATATGTGAGCTAGTTAAATTAGTGCATATTAAATGACTGCAAAACTTACTGGCTTAAAACAACAATAGGTACGTGTTACCCCTTATAGTTTTTGTGGATTAGAAATTCAGACAGGAATATAGCAGGAATGCCTTGTCTCTATTCCCGAATGTCTGGGCCCTCACCTGGAAGTCTGAGAGCCAGAATCACTTATTATTTATTTATTTATTTACTTACTTATTTATTTTTAAGGATCTTATTTATTCATTTGAGACAGAGTGATACAGATAGAGCGTGAGCAGGGGGAGAGGCAGAGGGAGAGGGAGAAGCAGACTCTCCGCTGAGCCGGGAGCCCGACGCAGGGCTCCATCCCAGGAGCCTGAGATCATGATCTGAGCTGAAGACAGATGCTTAACCGACTGAGCCACCCAGGCACCCCTGAGAGCTAGAATCATTTAAAGCAGAGTTCAGCAAACTTTGGCTCCTGGTCAAATATGGCCCACCACCTGTGTTTGTAAATAAAGTTTTATTGGGACATAGCTGTGTCCATTCAATTCTATATTATCTATGGCTACTTCCACACTACAAAGGCAAAGTTAAGTAGCATCTCCCATTTGTCCACAAAGCCAAGAATGGTTACTATCTGGTCTCTATGGAAAAGTTTTCTATCCTCTGAATTCTAAAGACTCAGTCATTAGTATGTCTGGTGTTGACACTAGAGTCAGCTATGAGCCCACCTGGGGTTGTCAGCTTGTGACAGCCACATGAGGCCTCGTCACATGGTCTGGGCTCCCTCCCAGCACAGTGACTGGGTTCCAAAGGCATGCATCCTGAGAGCAAGTGAGCCGAGCAACCTAGCAGGCTGTTGCAACCCAGCATGATCGTATCTGTGAGGAATCCACTCTCTAGGCTGCTGGGGGCCTCGAGGGCAGAGAAGCCTCCTGTGAGAGGGGATGCCAAGCCATGTGGGCATGAGTCAAGTAAACAAGGGCAGGTGGGAGAGGGCTCCCTTCAGTGGAAATAGCCCTGCGAACGGAGCCCACAGGCACTGGGTGTCCTGCAACACCGGAGTTGGGGTACTGAGAGCCCACAGATGAGAGGGTAGGCAGAGGTCCACTACAGAAGAACTTGAGCGCCAGGCTAAGGGGTTTGGACTTCACCATGAGGGTACCAGGGAAGCATTAAAAGTTTGCAGCAAGGCGGGGCTCCTGGTTGGCTCAGTCAGTTGAGCATCTGCCTCAGAGTCCTAGGAGTCCCAGGATCAAGCCCCACTACTCAGCTGGAGGGGGGGGGGTCTGCTTCTCCCTCTCTCTCTCTGCTGCTTCCCCTGCTCCTGCTCCCACTCTCTCAAATAAATAAAATCTTTTGGGGCACCTGGGTGGCTCAGTCATTAGGCAGCTGCTTTGGGCTTAGGTCATGATCCCAGGGTCCTGGGATCAAGCCCTGCATCGGGCCCACTGCTCGGCGGGAAGCCTGCTTCTCCCTCTCTCACTCCCCCTGTTTGTGTTCCCTCTCTTGCTGTGTCTCTCTCTGTCAAATAAATAAATAAGTAAAAAAGGGTGCCTGGGTGGCTCAGTTGGTTGAGCAGCTGCCTTCCGCTTGGGTCATGATCCCGGAGTCCTGGGATCGAGTCCCAGATCGGGCTCCCAGCTTCATGGGGAGTCTGCTTCTCTCTCTGACCTCCCCTCTCATGCTCGCTCTCTCTCTCTCTCTCAAATAAATAAAATCTTATAAAAAAAATAAAAAATAAAAAAATAAAGGAATCTTTTAAAAAAGTTTTCAGCAGGGGAACGACAGGGTCAGAACTGTGTTTTGGAGATCTCGCTCTGCCTGCCATGTGGAAGTCAAATTGGAGGGGAGAAACTAGGAGACTAGAAAGCCACGGAGTGAGTGAAAGGTCCCAAGGGTGGCTGTGGGCGTGGAGGGTGGTCTCCGGCAGTGTGAGGAGCCAGCAGGGCTGGGGCTTAGGGCGGAGCGAAGGGCAGGGAGGTTCCAGGAGGCCCCCGTCTGCGGGTCTGCACCTCCACACTGCCACCCGCCTGAAGCTGTGGATGTGGGAGGTCATGACCAGTGTGTGGTCGTCAAAGCCAGAGAACAGAAGGGCCCCAGCCAAGGAGGAGGTGACATGTTGAGGAAGGCTGAATGAAGAGTAGCCAGGGAGATTAAGAAGGAGCAGCCGGAGAGGAAGAGTATGGGGAGAGTGGGGTGTCCCCGAAGCCAAGGCCGGGGATGGCTGTCCGCTGGGAGGACTGTTGGCTTTGGCAGTGGCGACTGTGGAGAGAGCATGGTGGCTGAGACTTGGGGACAGAAGCATCTCTGTGGGTCGAGGGGCAGTGAATGGGGAGAGAGCAGGTGGAGAAACCCCTTTCAGAGGCCAAGGTGTGAGGGAGAGGATGGGCAGGACCACAGCAAGAGAGGACAGGGGTGTGGGCTTGAGAAAGGACTTTTCTTACCAATGTGGAAATGGTTTACAGACAGTTGTCCTTCAAGTGAGCATTTGAGATGCAGGGGTGGCGATGCTCGCCTGTGGGACAAGAACCCGGAAGCCAGCTCTAGGCCCCAGCTTGTGTGTGAGGGTGTGACGGAGCCCAGGGGAGCAGTGTGGGGATGCCTCCCTGAGCTCTAGACCCGCAGAGGACAGGAGCTGGGGGAAGCCGGTGTAAGGGGACATGCTGCTGGAGCTCTGGGCTGGTGGGCCCGGTTTTCCGCACCAGGAGAAGAAAGGGGTTAGAGCGTCAGGGAAGGTGTGGCCTGGAGGTGGGCTCTAAGCAGGCATCCTAGGGAGGGTTGCTGAGCCACTAAGGACCCAGCGTTGGCTGCAGAGCCTGGAGGGAAATCTCGGGGGCCTGAGAGGAAAGGGGGTGAAGAGGGGGTGCACAGATGTGGTCAAGGTCAAGTGCAGAGGGATGGGGCTGTCCAGAAGGGGCGGTGGGCTGGGGCCAGCCATGAGTCACCAGAGGTGCAGAGCTCAAGGAACGGGGGGCTGCCAGTGGGGAGAGACAACCCTGGGGACACAGCGGTCCCCAGCAGGGACCAGAAGGGACAAGGGGAGGGATCGGGGCAATGGCAAATTTTCTTCCTGTTTTTTTTTTTTAGTTCGGTAAGCTTTTTTTCTCCTATCATTTAATCTTATTCTGCAAATTTTTCAAACCCACAGAAAATACAGTCGTCATCTGCGTATCCTTGTGCAGATTGACCCTGTTGTTTCTGGCCATACTTGCCTCATCTCTCTATGTGAAGGCGCACTCCCCTTTCGCCTGATCATCTGAAAATAGCCAAGGTCAAATTTTGATACCAGAGGGGATGAGGGTTGGTTTGGATCTAGAATTTCATTTTAAAAAGAGGCCCCCGA
Source organism: Ailurus styani (assembly GCA_002007465.1). Taxonomy (NCBI): domain Eukaryota; kingdom Metazoa; phylum Chordata; class Mammalia; order Carnivora; family Ailuridae; genus Ailurus; species Ailurus styani. Next base: position 4,688,111 of record LNAC01000063.1, on the reverse strand, counting down.
GGCTGCCCAGGGGGTTGGGAGCGCTCTGCTCTGGGTGGGAGATGGGCCTGCGTTCCTCAGGGGGGCCAGAGGGGGCCTGTGGTGGGGCCTGCCGCTCCCCCTCGGTCCGTCCACGTGTCCCCTGCAACCGGAGACCGTTGGTGGGCTCTCTTCTCTTGCCCCGCTATTTTTTGTGTTTTCTTTCTCTGCAGGTTCCAGTGTCCCCAGTTGCCCGAATATCTCAAGTTAGTTTTCCGAGTTCGGGGGCTACCCTGGCTTCTGTGTCCGTTTCCTCCAACTTTTTCTCACCCCATCACCTCCCTCCTTTCTTGACTCTTCTTTCCCTTCTCTCGTCTCTCCTCCCCTTCTCCACCCTTCTCTCCCCCCACCTTCCTCCCAGTCCTGTCTTCCCTCCCACTGGCCCCAGCCCTGTCTCCCAGCCTCTGTCACCTCCAGTCCCTGTCTGACACCCTGCCGGGTGCCTCTCCTGTCTCCTGATCTCCCTCCTTACTTCCACTTCTCTCTCTGGATTCTTCTGTGTCACTCTGCCATGTCCACTCCATCCACACGCTCGGTATAGAGACCACATCACCAAGTCTTCCACAGTGACTGGCACCAGCGAGGGGCAAGGGTGCTGTCCACAGGCTGGGCCCGTGGGACGGGTGTGCAGCTGCCCCCGACCAGGGCTTCCAGCCCCAGCCCAGGAGGAAGGAAGCCTGGTGTCCCTCTTGTGAACCCGCCAGTCAGGAGGGGCCCTGGTGCCCCCCACCCCCCCGACCACGCTCACACATGCTCCCAGCATACACACTCCCCTTTGTCCTCTCCCGCCCTCCAGCCACTGTGTGCCCCACCATCCCTGTCGCCGCATGTGCTGCTGTCCCCATGCCACCAGTGCCGAGTGCTCCATGGTCACACGTGTTCACATGTGCACATCACATGCATCGGGGCTGTCTCCACTGCCCAGCGCCAGCCTCACGCTGACCCCGCCTTGATGTGCCCCCCGCCCTTAGGTATGCGAGACCACCCGCCCATCCCCATCACCGACCTGGCGGACAACATCGAGCGCCTCAAAGCCAACGATGGCCTCAAGTTCTCCCAGGAGTATGAGGTGAGACGTTCTCACCCCCTGCCTCGGGCCAGGCCGAGGCCTAGCTCCACGCAGCTCCTGCACTGCCTCCGGCCCCAGCTGTTGGGGGGTGGAGGGTGCTCTAGGCTGTGGCGAGTGGGGAACTCAGCACCTCAGGTACCAGGCCTGGCCAAGGCCCTTTCAAGCACCCCAAGTCTGGACACTCAGGTGTATGCACACATGCTAACAGAGGTAGATGGAAGGTCGCTTCTATGCACACATGGATCGGTAGGAACACCTCATTTATCAAGAGGTTACCACAGACGAGACCAGGCTCGGTCATCTGCACATGTCCCCTCATTGTGTCCTCCTCGCTGTACGAAGTGCTACGGTTATTATCTCATCTTACAGATGAGGAAACTGAAGCTCAGAGAGGGTAACTGACTTGCCCAAAGTCAAACAGCCAGTGTGTAATGGAGCCAGGGGTTGGACCTAGGCCTGCCTGACAGCCTGTGGCCTGCACATGCACAGCCCCATGTGTGTTCTCAGAGCGATACAGGCCACAGAGCGGGGAGTCGGGGGACTCAAGGCTCGCTGCTCAGGCTGCATAAACCTTTCTACTCACTGCCCTCCACGGACTCTCTTCACTCTGGCCTTGACTCCTACCTGCCCCCTGCTGGGATCTCCAACGTCCCAGCTCCGGGGGTCTTAGGGCTTCCAGGCGGCCCAGCTAGGGAGGGCTCTGCTGGAGAAGGAGGTGATAAAGGAGAGCCCCGAATCCTGGAAAGAGCTCTCCCAGAGGTGGTGTTCTGCCTCAGCAACTCTCCCGCGGCCCCCTGCTCCCAGCCCAGGCCTGGTCCAGTGCTTGCCATCAGTCAGCAATGTCTAGATAGGTGATTGATGGGCTCACACAGCCCAACCCCCGAGTCGGCTCCCTCTAGTCAGAAGTCCACTGTCGGCGGTACATGGTACCCTGGGGTCCCAGGATTCCCCTTCCGAGGGCTGTGGGCCAGGTAGGTTCTGAGGGCTGTGGGCCAGGTTTCTGCAGAGGAAATTGAGCTTGACAGGCAAACTGATGAACGTGTCTGCTGTGAGGAAAGCATGCCGTCTCTACCTGTGGAGCCCCCACGGGGGCCTGCTTTGCAGTAAGGCCCTGCTGTGAAGGTAACGAAGTTGGTGAATTACGCTCGCTGCTTTCAGTTCTCTCTTGGGCCTGGAGGGCCTTCTGTGGTCTCCGCCCACACCCATCCAGTGCCAGGTCCCGCACCTTCCTTCCCACGGGGCTCCGCACCTCGCTATCCGGGCTCACGGTGCTCCCCCTCCCACCTTCTGCCCACTCCTGTCGTCCAGCGTGAGCTTTCCCTCCTCCTCCAAGAAGCCTTCCCTTCCTGCACGGGCCTGCTGTGGGCTCTCCCTCAACCAGGATCCCACAGCTCTGTCACCTTTATTAGTCAGTCAATCGTCACTCTGTGGAGCACACACCGTGCTGAATGCTGGGGACATGGCGATATCAGGCTGCTCCGCCAGCGGGGAGGCCGGCTCAGGCAGATAACTGACACCGAGTCCGACAGCATACCCTTGCATTAGATATGACAGAATGTGCGGAGAGAGCAGGCTGGTGGCCCCAAGGAAGGCTGAGGGGTGGGGTGCGCTGGAGGGCCTCGCAGAAGCAGAGCCTGCTGTCCCGAGGAGAGTAACAGGCTGGCGCCAGAGCACGGGGGGCCTCGTGTGCTGGGGCGAACTCGGTTCTGTCCTTCCGTAAAAGGGGGTAAGGACGGAGCCTGCTTCATCGGAGGGTAAGGCGAGGGAGTTCGCTCATCGTGCTTAGAACAGTGCCACGCGCACGGGGGGTCCTCACGGAGACTCCACTGTTACAACCTGTGGCCATGAGGAGCCGTGGAAGGCATTGAAGCAGGAGAATGACAATCAGATCTGTATCATCTGAGGATTGCTCTGGCTAGGGGACCAAGAGGGTCAGCGTGGGGCGAAAGCAAAGAGACAGGGAGATGGCCAAGTCCAAGATGGGGCAGCCTGGCCGAGGGGGCGGGGGCGGGAAAGCACAAGGACATGGTGACCGAGGGGACAGGAGCATAGAGGGGTTTTTGAAGATTTGAGGGTTCTGGCTGGGGCTTGGGGGCAAATTGGGTGAAAGTGCCTTTGACCAAGATGGTATTCCAGTGGCAGAGACTGGCTGGGGGGAAGCTGATGATCTCAAGTTAGCAAGGGTTGAGATTGCAGGGCCCATGGGGCCCCCCAGGCGAAGTTGCCCAGGAGGCTGCTGGCCATTCAGCTCGGGAGCACGGGGAGGCCGGGCTGCGGCTGCAGTTGCAGGCAGCTCCAGCAGGTCAGCGCAAGATCCTTTGAGCAGATGAGGGTCCCTGCAAGGTTGTAGAGTGCAAAGAAGGTCCGGGAATGAACCCCGGAGGAGTGCCATGCTCTGCCCACAGGAAGGGCTGGGGGAAAGAGAGGAGACAGAGAAGGAACGGCCAGGGAGGTAGGAAGAGAGCTGGACGGGGTGATGCAGCAGGTGCCCAGAGCCTTCAGCAGTGCTGGGTGCATCACGGCTGGCTACCATGGCTCCATCTTGGTCTGTATTCATTTCATTGGTTGGGGGCAGGGCTGGAGGGACTGGTCCATCACCTACCTGACAAGTGATACGGCAGCCTTAGCTCCACTCCTGGGGGTTGGGGCTGGTGGTGGCCCAGGCGCGAAGGCAGCATGTGGGCACCACTTGACAGCCTGGGTCTTGGGGGCAGTAGGGAGACCCCAGCTCTTAACCCTGCTCTACCTGCCTCCTCTATTTCCTACAGTCCATTGACCCTGGACAGCAGTTTACGTGGGAGAATTCCAACCTGGAAGTGAACAAGCCCAAGAACCGCTACGCAAATGTCATTGCCTATGACCACTCCCGAGTCATCCTTACCTCCATCGACGGTGAGCCGAGGGCCATGCCCTCTCCCACGCCCTTGCTCTCCTCCTTGCTCCCAGGAGCCCCGGGGGTGCGCTGAGATGTGGTGGGCTGGGCGCGGGCTCGGGCTTAATGCTCTCCCATGTCCCTTCCTGTTCACAGGTGTCCCAGGGAGTGACTATATCAATGCCAACTACATCGACGGCTATCGCAAGCAGAATGCCTACATTGCCACGCAGGGCCCTCTGCCCGAGACCATGGGCGATTTCTGGCGGATGGTGTGGGAACAGCGCACAGCCACTGTGGTCATGATGACACGGCTGGAGGAGAAGTCTCGGGTAGGACTGTGCGGGGGCCTTTCAGCCAGGAGATGGGATGGGAGATACTTAGTCACCAGGTGACTTCCAGGCATCTTTTCCTATCTCTGTCAGGAGTTCCCCCAAGGGACACACCAAGTGCTCTTGTCTTCTTGGGCTGTCGTCATGCTCCCTGGCTGCTGGGTATTCCTGGGATGTGGCCCATCCCCTAGATGCCGGCATGTTTCTCAGATATTAATATGTTGTACCAGATGCTGTCATTTTCCAGGAATGTTAATATGTTCCCCAGTTGCTAGCATGTTCCCAGGATGTTCACATGTTCCCCAGATGCTGGAGTGTTCCTGGGGCATTAACACATCTCCTAAGTTAATTAGTGGAAAGAGCCGCCCTTATCTGCTTTTGCGCTGCAAAGCATCGACTGGAACGTAAAATTTACAGAGCTTGAAAATGGCGCATAAACATTATGGGTAAATTTGGCAGAAAATGTGCCTGGTGTGATATGGTCATGAATAAATAATTTTCAATTACGGCCCTCATTCTCACAGCTAGGGCTGGGATGGCAACATAGCATGAGAACCTGTGTGGTTTGGTGAGGGGGTGGCATCACAGATCTGAGGGTTCAGGGCTGGGGGCCTTACAGCCAGGTAAGCTAGACATTCCGCCCTCCTTCTGCCCCAGGGCCCCTACCTGTCTGAGCCTCTGGGTACCTCTAAGCACCCTTACACCTGCCCCGCTTGTCACCCTGTAGGTGAAGTGTGATCAGTACTGGCCGGCCCGGGGCACTGAGACGTACGGGCTCATTCAGGTGACCCTGCTGGACACGGTGGAGCTGGCCACGTACACTGTCCGCACCTTTGCACTCCACAAGGTATGGCCTTGCCCCAGTGCTCGTCCCCCTCCCAGGCCCTATCTGGAAGTGGTCTGGGGTGGGTGAGCAAGAACTTGGTGCCGGAAGTCAGGGCTCAGAGGCATGTGAGCGTCCTGTGGCAGCCAGTGCTGTGGGTGGGATGCCCAGAAACGGTGCCTCCAGCTCCTCTAGGCTGCTCCCCCGTGGCTTCTGAGTCGTGTCAGGGGTCCCGTCCGGAGTCTCTAGCAGGCACACTTGCCCTGTCGCATCATGTCTCCCCACGCTTCTCCCCAGAGTGGCTCCAGCGAGAAGCGGGAGCTACGTCAGTTCCAGTTCATGGCCTGGCCAGACCACGGGGTTCCCGAGTACCCCACCCCCATCCTGGCCTTCCTGCGGCGGGTCAAGGCCTGCAACCCGCTGGATGCAGGGCCCATGGTGGTGCACTGCAGGTGAGCAGGGGGTGCAGGACCAGCAGCAAGGGGGGAGGGCGGTGGTGGGGAGCTCCGCGCCAAGCCACGTCCGTGTCCTGCAGCGCGGGTGTGGGCCGCACGGGCTGCTTCATCGTCATTGACGCCATGCTGGAGCGGATGAAGCACGAGAAGACAGTTGATGTCTACGGCCACGTGACGTGCATGCGCTCACAGCGGAACTATATGGTGCAGACGGAGGACCAGTACGTGTTCATCCACGAGGCGCTGCTGGAGGCCGCCACGTGTGGACACACAGAGGTGCCTGCCCGCAGCCTGTACGCCCATATCCAGAAGCTGGGTCAAGTGCCTCCTGGGGAGAGCGTGACCGCCATGGAGCTCGAGTTCAAGGTGGGCTCAGGGGCCTGGACCGGGTCACGGGGTTGATCCCCCGCACCGACAAGAAGCCAGGCCTGACCAGCCCATCCCTCTGTCTAGTTGCTGGCCAGCTCCAAGGCCCACACGTCCCGCTTCATTAGCGCCAACCTGCCCTGCAACAAGTTCAAGAACCGCCTGGTGAACATCATGCCCTATGAATTGACCCGTGTGTGTCTGCAGCCCATCCGTGGCGTGGAGGGCTCGGACTACATCAATGCCAGCTTCTTGGATGGCTATAGGTCAGCATGCCTGTGACTGCCCAGCACACTCTACGGGGGCTTAGGCCTGCAGCTGGCTAGCTGGGGGCACAGCAGAGTAGGGCCAGCCCAGAAGATCAGAGTGGGCTTCCCAGAGGAGGGGTAGGCGATCTGAGTGGGACTCCAAGGGACTAGGCGGTCTTGGGGAGACTCGGGCCAGCGGCACCTCCAGCATGTCCAGTCTTCTGTCCACCCCAGACAACAGAAGGCCTACATAGCCACGCAGGGGCCTCTGGCAGAGAGCACCGAGGACTTCTGGCGCATGTTGTGGGAGCACAACTCTACCATCATCGTCATGCTGACCAGGCTTCGGGAGATGGGCAGGGTGAGCCCACCGCCCCCCACCCCCAGGGCCCTTCCCACACCTGGGAGCGCAGCCACCACCTCCTCGCTGCTCTCTCCTTTCACACCCAGCCTCCGCTCAGCAGAGCCTCAGAGCCCCTCCTCACAACCCGAAGAGTCCCCCCCAGACTCCTCTGAATCCTGGAGCTCTCCTCCCCCGTTCCCCCCTACCTGCTCACGGGGGCTGGGCCCTTTGTCCACAGGAGAAATGCCACCAGTACTGGCCAGCAGAGCGCTCTGCTCGCTACCAGTACTTTGTCGTTGACCCGATGGCTGAGTACAACATGCCCCAGTACATCCTGCGTGAGTTCAAGGTCACGGACGCCCGGGTAAGTATGGAGAGGGGAGCGGGTGCGCCTGCGTGAAAGCACGTCTCTGACATTGCCTGAGTACGTGTGGGGTGAGGCCCTGGCTCAGGGGGCGGGAGTCTGACCTGAGGGTGCAGGTGTGGGGGCGTGAGCACCTTTCCCGGGGGCCCCGGGTGTCCGCATTTCACGGGTGCCAGCTGGTGACATTGTACTGCCCGGTCGGCCTGGCAGGGCTGTAGTGAGGTCCCGGTGCCGACCCTGTTCCCCACCCACCTCTTCCAGGATGGGCAGTCGAGGACGATCCGGCAGTTCCAGTTCACAGACTGGCCCGAGCAGGGCGTGCCCAAGACGGGCGAGGGCTTCATCGACTTCATCGGCCAGGTGCACAAGACCAAGGAGCAGTTCGGGCAGGATGGGCCCATCACAGTGCACTGCAGGTAGGGCCAACCCCTCGGAGGGATGGGGGAGGGTGGGGGGTCCGCGGGCCTGGTGGACGGGACCCTTGATCCAGTGTTGTCCCCGAGCAGTGCCGGCGTGGGCCGCACAGGCGTGTTCATCACCCTGAGCATCGTCCTGGAGCGGATGCGCTATGAGGGCGTGGTCGACATGTTCCAGACCGTGAAGACCCTGCGCACGCAGCGCCCAGCCATGGTGCAGACAGAGGTACGCAGGCCCGCTGGCTGGTGCGTCAGCCCAGCCCCTCACCTGCCCGCGCGGCCGACATTTACCGTTCCCTGCCCTGCCTGGGGCGCTAGGGCAGAGTGAGTGGAACGTGCTCCTTCTTCCACAGCCCTGCCCTGGGCGCCAGCAGTGTGCTTGGTGCCCGGTTAGGGCTGGACAGCAGCCCTCATGGGGTCCAGGGTCTAGAAGCAGAGAAACGTGATGGGGATGCCCAGAGGGAAGCAGGTAGGTGTAGGGCAGCAGGAAAGGGGGAGAGCTGAGCCTTCAGAGGCCCCTCCGGGCTCCTGGACACCATGTGGGGCAGACACCTGCAGCTAGCACCTGCTCGGGGCCCACCAGCTGCAGCGGGAGTGCCCTCGGCCAGTGCATTGGGAGTGTCCACTCCCACTGCCTGCGGCTGACCAGCCCCCTGTCCCGGCAGGACCAGTACCAGCTGTGCTATCGTGCGGCCCTGGAGTACCTTGGCAGCTTTGACCACTATGCAACGTAACTACCGCTCCCCTCTCCTCCGCCGCCCCTGCCTGGGGCTCCGGAGGGGACCCAGCTCCTCTGAGCCATACCGACCATCGTCTAGCCCTCCTGCACGGATGCTGTTGCTGGCAGAGCACAGCCCACCGGGGTCACAGCGTTTCAGGAACATTGCCACACCAAATGGAGAGCCCAGACAGCCCTGGGCGAGTGGGTGGGCCGGCAGGCAGGGGCCGTGGCCTGTCTCTGTCCACCAGGCCCGCCCGGAGCCTGCTTCGAGCTCTCTGTTCCGCTGCCGCGTTTCTCATGCTTCTTCTCATGGGGTGGGGATGGGAGCAAAGTCTCCTTTTTTATACATTAAGTGGGGTAGACCAAGGGATTCTAGCCTCTTCCCTCTGATTTTCCTTTTGCAAATCCTTAACTGCAGAATGGGCCTCTATGGGGGTTGGGGTTCAGTTGTTTTCTTTTTGAGTTCACTTTGGATCCTTTTTTTGTATGACTTTTGCTGCTGAAGGACAGAACCTGCCTTCCTCTGTGTGGAGCTGGGGCCACCAGGCTGAGGGGAGGCCCAGCTGTGGGCCCGGGAGACACCCCTGATCTAGCAGCTCTTCCAGCCCTTCAGACAAAATCCTGTTTCAGCCAAATGCGGGGAAACACGACTCTTTTTTTTTTTTTTTTTTTTAAGTTTTGTTTTGTTTTTCCTTCAGAGCCTTACTTGAGGCCCCACAGACAGTGGTGGGCGGGGAGGAGATAGGAAACACTCATCTCCAGTTGTCTATTCCCGTGCGTGTGTGTGAACATTCACAGCCCAGAACCACAGACGTGTCTCGGGGAGCCTGGCAAGGCATTCCTCACCACCATCGTGTTTGCAAAGGTTAAAAAACGCAAAGAAAAAAAAAAAAAAAAAAAAAAACCAAAAAAAACCAAAAAAAAAAAAAAAAAAGGAAAAAAAACCACCAAGAAAAAAACAGAATCATCCCCCTGGCCTCTGCTTCCCACCCCCAAGAGGGGAGGTGGCCCCCTGTGCCTGGGCTTCCCAGGGGAGCTGCCAGGCTGACCTCTGGGCCCACAGAGCCTCACTTTTGTCCCCAGCATTGCGGTTCGGCGTGGTGTTGGTAAGCTGTGGATCTGGCCGTGTGGCCTCGGTGATTGACACAGGTCAGGGTGTGTACCACGCCCCGCACACCTCAGGGCCGAGCAGGGGCACAGCTGGCCCTTCAGGTCCAGGCCAGTGGGCCTGGGAGCACACGTCTGTCCTCAGAGCGAGAGCCGGATGATTTCCCTCCCTGGTTTGCAGCTGTCTTCAAAGCCCCTGAGAATCGCTCTTTTCCACTCCTTCACGATGCCCTCATAAACCAATGTGGCAAGACTACTGGACTTCTCTCAATGGTACTATAATCAGTCTTTATTCCTCGGCTTGCTGAGGGGCCGGGAGAGGGCCTCCGGGCAGCGCTGTCTAGGTAGGTGAGTGGGGGCGGGGAGGGTGCATAGCTGTTGTAGCCGAGGGACGCCGAGCGGGCGGGCATCCCCAGATCTAGCTAGGCTCAGTCAAGATCAACAATCCAGGGTTGGTAATGTTGGATGAAACATTCATTTTTACCTTGTGGATGCTAGTGCTGTAGAGTCCACTGTTGTACACAGTCTGTTTTCTATTTGTTAAGAGAACTACAGCATCGTTGCATAATTCTTGATGGTAATAAATTTGAATAATCAGATTTCTTACAAACCGGGCCTCTGTCTCAGCTCTTTCTGGAACAGAGAGGGGGCTCTGTGAGTTCAGTATGTAGGGGTAGATCCTGGAAATGTCCTGCTCCGAGGGAGACAGTGAGGCTGTGCTGAGTGTGTGTGACAGGTGGGGCTCCCAGCGTGGCTGCTGACTTTCAGAAAGGAGCATTATGACGAACGCTGAAAACCAGCCGCCGGCGTGTGTGTCAAGAGCAGCCCACCAGGGACCCCGGCTCCGCCGGCAAAGAGCAGACACTTGCCTCTCCGCCCCTGCTGTGAGGACAGAGATGGCACGCGGTGGTGGAGGCTGGGACCGGATGGAAATCGGTGAGTGAGGACTCCTGTGATCCCTGTGACACGGCTCCTGGACCCCCAGACACAGCAGCATGGGCCCGTGGAGCCTGGCAGCCTCCAGCAGTGATCTGACCAGTCTTGCCAGCCTGTGGAGCCATGGAACTTCCCCGGGGCCCAGAGACAAACAGGACCCAGAACAAGCGGGAGAGAGCAATAAGTCAGCCGTGACCAGGCTGTCACAGAGGGCCGTGACGGGCCCCGCCCGCAGGCGCGGTGGGTACACTGAGGCAGCACCCGACCAAGGTGGGGTCAGCGCAGGCTTTGCGAAGGAGGGGACATCAGCTGGATTCTGAGCGTGTCATGGGTGTGATCAGGGATCACTTTTTTTTTTTAAGATTTTATTTCTTTATTTGACAGATCACAGATAGGCAGAGAGAGGAGGAAGCAGGCTCCCTGCTGAGCAGAGAGCCCGATGCGGGGCTCCATCCCAGGACCCTGAGATCATGACCTGAGCCGAAAGCAGAGGCTTTAACCCACTGAACCACCCAGGCACCCCAGCAGGGATCACTTTTAAAAAGTGGGGAAAGTATTTCCAACAGAGAACAACTTATACAAAGTTGGAATTTTGAGACAGACGGACAAATACAAGGAACCGTGAGGAGGCAGTTTGGGGGGGAAGTGAGACGCGGAGAGGAAGGCAGGCTGGAAGCAGCCAGACAGTGCAGCCCAGGGGCTCCAGATGACACGGCAGGGATGCAGTCCCTGGCAGGCCAAGTCCCTCTGTCCCGTCCTGCCGCCCCCACCTTGGGTCTTCCACCCTCCACTGTTGGCAACGATCTCCTTGGGGGCCTTGAGTGACCAAGGCCTGGGATTTGGGCTCCCCAGCACCTCGGTCAGAGCCTGACCTATTTCTACCTGTTTAGAAAAATGACATCATCATCGCATTACTCTCGATGGTGTTAAATTTGAGTGGTTGTTTACTAAAGAGAAGAAGGAACCGTCAGACATCTCCGAGTGAGGGATAAATACCAGATTGTCACTTGAACAAGAGCACGAGTCCTGCGGGCAGGCTCTGAATGGGGTACTTTAGGTCATGATCACTAAGCCTCAGAACCAGCCATCTGAGCAGACTCTCTCATCTCCACAGACGGACCGAGGCTTATGTGGATTCGTTTGTCAGAGACCACGGGGCAGGCAAGCGCCAGAGCAGGGACTCACACGTGGTGACGTCTGCTCCAGAGTCTCTGCCCTTCCCTTCTCCCCATGTTAACCCTCCCCCCCTCCCCTGCCCCCTTCATCCTCTGGGCACCCCATCCACTCAGCTTCCTCCCTCGCCCTACCTTCAACCCATCACCAAACCCTGCCCATGAGGCCTCCCTTACCCGTTCCATTCTCTGCATTTCCCCCCGCTGGTGTCCCCACACTGCCCTCTCTTGCCTGGACTGCTGCCACGCCTTCTACCTGGTCTGCCTGCACCGAACCCCGTCCTGGCCAACCCATACTCAGCACAGAGCCAGAAGGATTCTTCCTGGGGACAGACGTGACCACATCACTGTCTTGATCAGACCCTGCCAAGCCCTCACAGTTGGCCCAAACTGCACGGGTTTCCAAGGTGGCAGGACCCTGCTGCTGCAGCCTCCTTGTGCCTTCCCCCTTGGCCCCTGCCCTCTAGCCGTGACACAGTCTACTCTGACAGTTTTGTGCCTACCTCACCATTCTGCCTCTCAGCTCCATACCTTCCCATAAGCTGTTCTGGAACTTTCTTCCCCACCTCTCTAGCTGGCTAAATCCTGTTCATTAGGTCTCCACTGAAATATTTCCTTCAGAAGCTATCCTTAATCATCCTAAATGAGGCTAAGTAGCTCACCTCTGCAAGTAATTTGAATTTTTCTCATGTAATCCTCACAATACTGTACAGTGTGGGTCCTATTATGCCCATTTTGTAGATGAGAAAATGAGGTCCCATCCACTTAATTCAGCACATACTTTATGAGCATTGGCTATGTGCTAGTCACGCCAGTGACCTGAAGAAAGACTTCTGCTCTTGTGGTATTTATATCTATAGGAAGAAACGTGGAGCCTATGAAAAATGATAAATGTATATGTAGTTTGTTACTGATAAGTGCCATGGGGAGGGGATTAGAAAAGGAGGGACCAGGCACATGGGGAAGTATGGTCAGATGAAGCTTCACTGAAAAGATGGGATGTCAAGAAGATGAAGCTGGGGGGCGCCTGGGTGGCTCAGTGGGTTAAAGTCTCTGCCTTCAGCTCAGGTCATGATCCCAGGGTCCTGGGATCAGGCTCCGCATCAGGCTCTCTGCTCGGCGGGGAGCCTGCTTCCTCCTCTCTCTCTGCCTGCCTCTCTGCCTAGTTGTGATCTCCCTCTCTGTGTGTCAAATAAATAAAATATTAAAAAAAAAAAGAAAAGAAGATGAAGCTGGTGAAGGATTTTTGCCTCCACAAAGCATGAGCATCCAGGCAGAAAGAACAGCTAGAGCAAAAGTCCTGGGCAGGACTGTGCCTGATTGTTGAGGCTGTTGTGGCCGTGACACCGTGAGCCAGGGGTGAGAGAGTAGTAGACGAGGAGGTCAGAGAGGAAATGGGAGCCAGGCCTAGGCCCTTGGGAGGACCTTGGCAGAAACCCAGGTGTGGTGAGAAAGGACCAGATACTGATTCATCTTAGAGGCGGCGTTAAGAGGATTTGCTTATGGACCAGACAGAAGAGTCAGGTTGACCCCATGGCCTTGCCTTGAGCAACAGGAAGGATGAAGTTGTCGTTTATTGAAATGGGGAAGGCTGAACATAAATGTTGAATAACCTACTCAAGGGGCCCCAACTGGAATATGGTAGAGTTTACAGCACTCCCGGGTCTGCCTAACTCCAGGGCTCTTTCCACACTGCTACCTAGCCATAGCCAGGAACACAGTCAGACACACTGAGAAAAAAAATACCTGGAAAGGGGCACCTGGGCGGCTCAGTGGATTAAAGCCTCTGCCTTCGGCTCGGGTCATGATCTCAGGGTCCTGGGATCGAGGCCCGCATCAGACACTGTGCTCAGCGGGGAACCTGGCTTCCCCCTCTCTCTGCCTGCCTCTCAGCCTATTTGTGATCTCTCTCCCTCTGTGAAATAAATAAATAAAATCTTAAAAAAAAAGACAAATTTAAAATTGTATAATGGCTACTTCTTTGTTTAAAAAAAAAAAGTCTAAGATAGAATCAGAAAATGTTAAAGTCCACATTCTTTTCCCTGCCCCTGAAATCCCCGGAGGGAGTCACAAGGATTTAGTCTATATCCTTCTGGGCATTTTCTATGAACATACAAACATGTATATAAACTATTTTTTTATACAACTAGAATCATAGTCCCATCTTTCTGCAAATCGCCCCTTTTCATTTAAATATATTGTGGACCTCTTTCCACATCAGTACTTCATCTTTTATTTTTTTATTTTTTTAAAGATTTTATTTATTTATTTGACAGAGAGAGAGAGACAGGGAGAGAGGGAACACAAGCGGGGAGTGGGAGCTCCATCAGGACCCTGGGATCATGACCTGAGCTGAAGGCAGACACTTCACGACTAAGCCCCCCAGGTGCCCCAGGACTTCATCTTTTAAACTGCTACACTCTCTACTGTTACAGATCTACCCTACGTTTGTAAAATGGTTATCAATACAGTATTTTTTAAAGAAAAAATGGGAACACGTTATAGATAAAAATAAGTAGGTCTTGAAGGATGCAAAACAAAAGGTCAGCTCTCCTCCCTCCTCTCCCCAGCTCCTTTGATTCCCTGGGCCTTCTCGATGTAGTTTCTGGGGTGGTAAACATCGAAGGATGAGTTGCACCTCTGGTAGACAGCACCTGGTGACTCCAATTTTGGGGGTTTCATCAATTTATGTGACCTCCCACCTGTACCTCCTGATCTGGTTAACTATATTATTACTTTTCATGTTTCCGGAACTCCCTTATTAAACATCTCTGTCTTGATTTATCGCCTTCAGCAGTGCCTGTTAATTGCGCTCTACGTAGAATGAGGACATGAGCTCACTTTCCTGGACTCCTCCTCCTGCCTCCTCCACCTACCATTTTCCGTTACTTCACATCGTCAAGATTTACAACATTTTCTGTTCTATTAGTCCAATTAAGTCTTCCATTCTAGAAAGTGAAAACTGATAAACAACATTTAAATTGTATGTTTATGAAAAATCTTTCAAGCACCAATTTCCAGTAAGTCTTTTTCTGAATTTTTTTTCCTTTATTTCCTTCACTTGTGGGTCACACTCCGCTGCCACCGTTTCTCGTAGAGAGTGTTAATCTTTTTCTTTGGTGAGTACTCCCTTGTGAGGTTTTTGTGCACAGGACTAGACACTTTCTGATTCTTGTATGTCTGAAACTATCTTTTTTTTTTAAAGATTTTATTTATTTATTTGACACAGAGATTACAAGTAGGCAGAGGCAGGCAGAGAGACAGGGAGAGGAGGAAGCAGGCTCCCTGCTGAGCAGAGAGCCCGATGCGGGCCTCGATCCCAGGACCCTGAGATCATGACCTGAGCCGAAAGCAGAGGCTTTAACCCACTGAGCCACCCAGGCGTCCTGAAACTATCTTTCTTTTACACTCACTCTCCGTTTTAACTTTGCCTGGCATGAGCGTCTTTATTTAAAAAAAAAAAAAATTTTGTTTTCTGCAGAAACCTGAAGATATTTTTCCTAGTTCTGTATTAACCAGTTGTTGAAGGAGGAGGGGTTGTATGGCTGTATGGCGACTGTGGAGGCTTTGCTAACGGATTTCCTTATCAAATTACCCTGATATTTGCCCTGTAGACCACTTTGGTTTTTTATTTGTTGACTCTGAACTTAAGACCTTTCCAAGCTTCTCATGGGAAGAACAAACTTTGACTCAAGTATTTTGGCTTTAAGAAGAACGTGGCGGGCGCCTGGGTGGCTCAGTGGGTTAAAGCCTCTGCCTTCGGCTCAGGTCGGGATCTCAGGATCCTGGGATCGAGGCCTGCACTGAGCTCCCTGCTCAGCGGGGAGCCTGCTTCCTCCTCTCTCTCTGCCTGCCTCTCTGCCTACTTGTGATCACTCTCTCTCTGTCAAATAAATAAATAAACCTTTTAAAAAAATGAGAATTGGGTTCCTCCCCCAAATTGGTTTTTTTTCACCCAAATAATTATCTGTTAGATCACCTTTCTCCCTGCACTGATTTGTAATGCCTCGTTTTTATCACCCTTGAAATCATTATAAGTACAGTGTCTACTTCTGGGTCTCAAGTCTTTTTCATTCATCTATCTAGTCGAAGCCAAAACTACTCATTTAACTGTTGTGGCTTTGTTTTATTACCTGACACAGCTGGTCCCCCCCATCATTATCTTTTCATTTCTTTCCAAAGTGGCGCTATTCCTGTTTTTCTTCCAAGCAGATTCTAGATTGTTTTGGGGAAATTCCCCTCCCTCAATGTTGGTGGCAGTTTTGATTGTACCTCAATGAATAAAATTGACAGCAACGCATCTGAAGAATGTGAGTTAACCAAAACAAAGAAATGCTGAAGTCTCAATGAAACCTAGAATTTAGAATCAAAAGCAAACTGTATTCATCCAGCACTGCCGAAAGGGAGGGAACACTGTGTGGTATCTGCAGTCATCCCAGTTTCTAGAACAAGTGCTATAATGTGACTCAAGGATGCTGCAGCCTGGGGCGGCTGGGTGGCTCAGTCGTTAAGCATCTGCCTTCTTTCGGCTCAGGTCATGATTCCAGGGTCCTGGGATCTAGAGTCTTGCATTGGGCTACCTGCTCAGTGGGGAGCTTGCTTCTCTCTCTACCTGCCACTCCCCCTTGCTTGTGCTCGCTCTGTGACAAGTAAATAAATAAAATCTTAAAAAATATACACATACACACACATATATATACATACATACATACATACATACATATATATATTTAAATCTATGGGCAAAGATTCACTACAGCATCATTTATAATAGTAAAAAGTTAGAAATAACCCAAAATACACACACCCATACCCACACCAACACTTACACAGTCTTCGGTCTTGCTCAGGTGAACTTGGCGACGTTTTAGAAACAATCTCAGGTCCCATCCCAGATCTACTGAAACAGAGTTTTTATTCTGACAGTTCCTTGGGATATCTGTATGAGTGTTAAGATTAGAGGAAGCACCGGCAAGAATATACACCAAATGTTCATGGTGATTTTCTGGGTAGTGATGCTCCCTGTTTTAAAGGCATTTGCTAGGGCACCTGGGTGGCTCAGTGGGTTAAAGCCTCTGCCTTCGGCTCAGGTCATGATCTCAGGGTCCTGGGATTGAGGCCTGCATCGGGCTCTCTGCTTAGCAGGGAGCCTGCTTCCTCCTCTCTCTCTGCCTGGCTCTCTGCCTACTTGTGATCTCTTTCTATCTATTAAATAAATAAAATCTTAAAAAAATAAATAAAGGCATTTGCTAGTTTGTCCACCTCTGACCTGCACTGTTTCCATAAGAATGTGTCAGTTGTAGGACACTCCATGCTGTGGCTGAACACGCCTGGACACCTTCCCTGGCACACCTCAGCCAAGACCCAGGAAATCTCCTCTGAGAAATCCCAGTCTTAGCCCCTTCCTCCTTCTCCCTCAGCCAGACAGCCTCCCATCCAGCTGTGTTGTTGGTCCAGTAACCATAGCACTGTGCTGAAATTATTATTCTTGCTTCTTCAGCTGTTCACAAACTAAAATAGGCAAAAAATACCAAAGAAATTATCCAGGCTGCAGTGCAGAAAGGAAATGCAAATTGACATTATAATTATGGTTTGATTCATCTGTCTCCTCCAGTGGACTGTGAACTTCAGAGGACCAGGTCTCACTTGCCTCCCAGCTTTGTCCGGCCCAAAGTAGGGATTTAATAAATGTTTGCTAAGTGGATGAAAGAGAAGGTGTTTTTGCCCGGGCCCTGAGGCAAAATCTGATTCCTCAGGAGGAATTCTGGCTGAGCACACTCAGCGCTCAGAATCTCCTCTCCCCACTCCTCTGAGGCCTTCCCTTTGCTCCCACCCTGAGCACAGGAGCTAGTCTGCTCCTAGAGGGACTTCAATCCCCCAACTACTTCAACCGAGAAAGGATCTGCATTCACACCATACTCCATCCCTCCCCATGAGTTGCTTTTCTTCCCTTCCCCCACACCAATGGCAGGAATGGCAACAATGGAGAGTCACCAAAAAACAGTATATATTTTTAAAGATTTATTTATTTTTAGAAAGAGAGCGTAGGGGGAGGGGCAGAAGGGGAGGGAGAGAACCTCAAGTGGACTCTTCGCTGAGTGCGGAGCCCCACGCTGGGCTCTATCTCAAGACCCAGAGACAATGACCTAAACCAAAACCAGGAGTGGGACACTTAACCAACTGAGCCACCAAGGGGCCCCTACAGTATATATTTTTAAATATTATTTAAAGATTTTGTTTAGGGGCGCCTGGGTGGCTCAATGGGTTAAAGCCTCTGCCTTCGGCTCAGGTCATGATCTCACGGTCCTGGGATCAAGGCCCGCATCGGGCTCCCTGCTCGGCTGGGAGCCTGCTTCCTCCTCTCTCTCTGCCTGCCTCTCTGCCTACTTGTAATCTCTCTCTCTGTGTGTCAAATAAATAAATAAATAAAATCTTTTAAAAAATAAATATTTTTTAAAATCTTTTTTAAAAAATGAAGATTTTATTTATTAGAGAGGGAGAGTGCTGGTACAGGACAGTGGGGAGGGAGGGGCAGAGGGAGAAGCAGGCACCGTGCTGAGCAGGGAGCCAGATATGGGACCGGATCCCAGGACCCTGAGATCACATGTGAGCCGAGGGCAGACACTTAACCAACTGAACCACCCAGGTGCCCCCAGTATTTTCTTCTAATAAATAAATAAGGGTCAAAATTAATTAATTAATTAATTAACTAACTAATTAATTAATAAGGGTCACCTAGGACCCGGACTGGACTTTGACCTGCAGAGAGGCTTTTTTTTTTTTTTTAAAGATTTTATTTATTTATTTGACAGAGAGAGACACAGGGAGGGAGGGAACACCAGCAAGGGGAGTGGGAGAGGGAGAAGCAGGCTTCCCATGGAGCAGGGAGCCTGATGCCGGGCTTGATCCCAGCATGCTGGGATCATGACCTGAGCCGAAGGCAGACGCTTAACGACTGAGCCACCCAGGTGTCCCCCAGAGAGGCTTTTGACCCCAGAACTGGGGTGCCTCTCAATCACCTTGTGGCCCAAACCCCTTTGCAGGGATGGCCTTTTCCAGCCTCATTTCAGGGCAGTCTCTGCAGGGACTCCTATCTGACCTTCTGTGTGGTCCTGAACACTTAAATCCAACAAACATGGTACACCCTTATCACATGCTTTAGTAATACCTGCTACCTTACTAATCACATAAATTGAAAAGCACTCTACCTGGGTTCTTAAAATGTATGTTTTTGTTTATTTTTTTGAGTAGGCTTCATGCCCACCATTGGGGCTTGAACTCACAACCACAAGATCAAGTGTCGCCCATGCTCCACTGACTAAGCCAGCCAGCCACCCCACGTGTTGCTAAAATTTAATTCCTCCAGCAGCCCTGTATAGGTGGTTGCATATGATCTCCTTTTGCAGCTGAAGACTAAGACTCAGAGAGGTTGAGCAACTCACCCTAAGTCACACAGGAAGGGAGCAAAACCTAGATATAAACCTAGATCTGTGTGACTCCAGAGCCCAAATGCTTAACTACCATACAAATTGCAATCCGTGTGGCTTCATTTATCCATTCCTCCCACCCATAAAATTCCAGGAGTGTTACCTGAGCTAGGCTTTGCACAATGTGATGGGATTCAGTGGTGGAAAACCAAGTCCCTCCCCTTAGAGGCATAGTCTGGTGTCCCGGAAATCTTACATACACACATAATTACAAACTTTCCTGGATGCTCTGTGGGCAAAGCACCAAATGCAGTGAGAGCAGCACAGGACGGGTGTGGGACTCAGAAAGGCTTCTGTGAGGAAGTGGTCTTTAGTAAGGCCCAGAGCTGGAGGGGAACACAGCTCCATGAAGGAGTGCATTAGAAAAACAGGACAAAGGCCAGCGTGCCTGGAGCCCAGAGAGCATCAGAAAGTGGCGCAGGGCTGGGGGAGAGAGGGTCAGGGCCAAATCACTCAGGGCCTGGTCAGCCAAGGCAAGGGACTTGGGAAGATTTAAAGGGTTTTCAATAGAGTGGTGAATTCAGATTTGCTTTCTGGAAAGATCACTCTGGCTGCCGTTTGGAGAACAGACTGGAAAGGGCAATGGTTACAGTGGCCCAAGGAAACGGTGATGTGGCTTGATGTGGGCTGCTAGTGACAAGTGAGGGAAGAAGAAGGGGTACGTGGGATAGAGTTTTGAAAGTTTTGAAATCCAGTAGGATTGAATGTGCGCTACAAGAGAAGGTTCTAGAGCGCCTGGACACCTGGATAAATATGGTGCCTTTTCTGAGGCGGAGAACACTGAGGGAGGAGCAGGCTGAAGGGAGAACCAAGAATTTGCTTTTGTTGAGTTTGAGATACCTTTAAAAGTCTGAGTGGGCAATTAGAGTTGTCTTCATCTTTGGGTCCCTAGAATCAGCACAAAACTGATGCTTATTTAAAACATCTGTAAATAAAATGCCCAAATGGGTAGAATTTGAGTTACAGCTTGAAGAATGGACAGGATTTGGCCTTGAGATGGAAGACCTGTTTGTACGGGAGACCAAAACCAAATCAAACCAAATCAAAACCAAAACCAAAACCAAAACCAAATAGAACAGTTGGTGGAAGCAAAGAATAAAGGCTGAACGTGATATAGAAGCGGCCCCTGGGGCACCTGTTGTTGCCGCTCACCAAGGCTTTTTGTGCCTTTGCCTCTGACTCTGAGCCCAACTCTGCAGAGCCAGAAAGTAAGTCCAGGCGAGGAAGAAAAATTACGTTTTTATTAAACGGAGGGATCCAGGGTGTATTTCTGGGCATATGTGTGTGTGCCTCGAAGCATTTTTATATTTGTACTTTTATATTTCAAAGTCTAGAAGGCCCTGGTCTTTCCAACTTGACCTTGCCCGCAAGGCTGAATTCTCTTTCTATTTGCATGGACTGACCTGGCTGCAGAACCTCAAGCCCCGCCCCCAGCAAACAGGGCCGAGCAGGTCAGGCTGAGTCAACACCAGTTCCTGTTGTTCCTGGAGCTGGGCTGCCTTTCTGAGCAGGTAGTGTGGGGCGCTTTGCCCAGTGCCTCCAAAGCTCCAGAGAGAAATGTTTAATAGCTAGGCAAGGGTTAGAATAAGACTGACCTAGAGGTGAAGACCAAAAGCATCATTAGCATACAAACAGCCCTTCCTCCTTGTTTTACTTATTCAGGTCATCACTCAATCCTTTATTCAACAAATACCCTCCAGTTTAGTGTTCAAGTTACTGAAACTCCCAACATCCTAATTCCCTCAGCTATAAAATGGGGACAGTCATAATGCCTTCTTCAAAAACTCATTAGGATGATGAAATTAAGGAATATCATTCATTCGCTCAACAAATATTTAGCACAAAGTGCTGGGGCTGTCTTAAGTGCTCAGAATAGTGCTATGAACAAAACATAGATCCCTGCCCTCGTGGAACAGAAACACACATTCTAGTGGGGAGAGTTGATAGAAAAATGAATAAAGCACACAGTGGTGGTCAGGGAAGCCTTCATTGAGGAGGTGACATGTCAGTAAGGCTCAGAAGGAAGTGAAGGACCAAGCAGTCAGAGGACTTGGCTCCTCTCCAGAATGAGACAGGCTATCGTTTGATGTTTTTAAGAGGAAGAGCAACGTGATCTGGCTTCTAGTATTAAAGAATCACTCTGGCGGCTGTGTTGGGGAGACTGTAATGGGCCCCGGCGGTAGCAGAGAGAAGTACTCTGATCAAGCTACAGGTGATGGTGGCTTGGCCCAGGTCGGTAGCAGCAGAAGTGGAAGGAAGTGCTGGATTCAGGATGCCTTTTGCAGGCAGAGCAGAGCAATATACGTATTAATGTCAATGTACCAAAAGCACAATTTATTAAAATTTTTTCAATAAATTAGACTTCGTCAAAATTAAAAACATTTGTGCTTCAAAGGACACTATTAGGCATGCCTGGGTGGCTCAGCCATTAAGCGTCTGCCTTCGGCTCAGGTCATGATCCCAGGGTCCTGGGATCGAGCCCCACATCAGGCTTCCTGCTCGGCGGGGAGCTGCTTCTCCCTCTCCCACTTCCCCTGCTTGTTCCCTCTCTGTGTCATTCTCTGTCAAATAAATAAATAAAATCTTAAAAAAAAAGACACTATTAAAATGAAAAGAGAAGCCACAGAATGAGGGAAAATATTTACAAAGCCAACATCTGATAAAGGACTTGTATCCAGAATATATAAAGAACTCTTACAACTCAATGTTAAGACAATTCAATTAAAAAATGGACAAAAGATTTAAATGGATATTTCACCAGAGAAGATGTATGAATGGCTAATAAGCATATGAAAAGATGTTCAACATCATTAATCATTAGAGAAATGCAAATCAAATCCCTAATGAGATACCACTTAACACTCCTTAGAATGGCTATAATCAGAAAGACAGACAATAACAAATGTTGACAAGGATGTGGAGAAATGGAGACCCTTGCCTATTGTTAATGGAAATGTGAAATGGTACAACCATTTTGGAAAACAGTTAGGTGGTTTCTTAAAAGACAAACATAAATTTACTTTTCGACCAGAAATTCCACCCTTAATTATCTACCTAAGAGAAATGAAAACACATGTTCAACACAAAGATTTGCACATAAATGTTTATAGAAGCTCTATTCATAATAGCCAAAAAGTGGAAACAGCCCAAATGTCAACCAATACCGTAACCTAACTCAGAGGGTTCACTCCTTGGAGTGCATCAAATTGAACACAACCCAAGAAACTGTTGAAAGCAAAGAATTTTTTATTACTTGCTACAAGTAAGGAGATGGAAAGATAGTGCTTTTTTTTTTTTTAAAGATTTTATTTATTTATTTCACAGAGGGAGAGAGATCACAAGGAGGCAGAGAGGCAGGCAGAGAGACAGGGAGCCCGATGCGGGCCTCGATCCCAGGACCCTGAGATCATGACCTGAGCCAAAAGCAGAGGCTTTAACCCACTGAGCCACCCAGGCGCCCTGAAAGATAGTGCTTAAAGCACTGTCTCCCCATGGGGCTGGCAGAGGACATTTTTATTCAGTTTAATAGGTGGCAGGGTCAGGGAACTGGCACAAGCATTTTTAATTGTGCAATTCAATTCCATTCAGTTGTGCTTTCCTAACATGTCAACACGCTGGTGCATCCGTCTTATGTTCAAAAAATGGAGGAAAACAGGGATGCCTGGGTGGCTCAGTTGGTTAAATACCTGCCTTGAGCTCTGGTCATGACCCCAGAGTTCTGGGATTGAGTCCTGCACGGAACTTGTTGCTCGGTGGGAGCTTGCTTCTCCCGCTGCCTGTGGCTCTCCCTGCCTGTGCTCTTTTGTCTCTATCTAACAAATAAAATCTTTAATAATAACAATGAGCTAAAGGTAACCTCAGGACAAGGGGGTGGGGGGAGAGGAGGCGCTTCTCTGTAGGTCTGAAACTCCAATCCATCTCAAACTGGCTCACGTAACGGGCTATCAGCAAGGGCTAGCAAGGGCTAAGCTACCTAGCAAGGGCTTATCCCGGGAAAAACCTAGTTGGGTGTCTCCTTGGCTGGAACTGTTGGTTTTGCAAAACAAAACACATTCCTTCCCGGCTTTTGTCCTTTCCCCTCCTCCTTTCTGCTGAGTAACTTCCCTTGGAATCCTAGCTAGTAACGTACGATGGGAGGGCACCTGACGGGTTGGCATAGTAGGTAGAACATGGGTCTCTTGTTTTTGCGGTTGTGAGTTCAAGCCACAAGTTGGGTGCAGAGATTACTTAAAAATAAAATCTTAAAAAAGAAAAAAAAGCCAGTTACAAAGAGTACATATTGTATGGCTCTATTTATATGTCTAGAAAATGCAGATCTATACAGACAGGAAGTAGATGAATGGCTGCCTGGGGCTGGTAGTAAGGAGTGATTATAACTGGGCATGAGGGTCTTATTGAGGTGATGGAAATGTACTAAAACTGGACTGGGTAATGGTCACACAACTTGGTAAATTAATTAAAAATAATTAAATTATACCCTTAAAATGGGCAGATTTTATGTTATGTAAATTAGACCTCAATAAAGTTGTTTTTATAAAAAGAAAAATGTCAATGAGAGTGTAAATAATTTATGTATATATAAAGCACTTAACAGTGTCTGGAACATAAGTGCTCAATGAATGTAGTTAATTTTAAGGGCGCCTGGGTGTCAGTCAGTTAAACATCCAATTCTTGGTCTCGGCTCAGGTCATGATCTAGCCCAGCGTGAGACTGAGCCCTGCGTGGGGCTCTACACTCAGTGTGAAGACTGCTTAGTTGTTTCTCTACCTCTGCCCCTCCCCTCTGCATGCTCACACCCTCTCTCAAATAACGAAATAAATCTTAAGTAAATGTACTTAACTTTTTTTTTCTTTTAAAACAAACTCTAGGGGCGCCTGGGTGGCTCAGTGGGTTAAGCCTCTTCCTTCAGCTCAGGTCATGGTCTGAGGGTCCTGGGATTGAGCCCCGCATCAGGCTCTCTGCTCAGCAGGGAGCCTGCTTTCTCCTCTCTCTCTGCCTGCCTCTCTGCCTACTTGTGATCTCTCTCTCTGTCACATAAATAAATAAAATCTTTAAAAAAACAAAACAAAACAAAAAAACCTCTACCCCCAATGTGGGGCTCAAACTCGTGACCCTGAGATCAAGAGTCAGATGCTCCAACTGAGCCAGCCAGGTGCTCTACTTCAGGAGACTTTTTGCTGGGTCTGATAGGAGGAGGAGTTGCTGCTGACAACTGTCCTTTTCCTCCTTATCCCTATGAATGAGGATGGGATGTCTGGAGCTTCAGCAGTTCCCTTACCACCATGAGGTGCACACCTCTGAGGGCCAAAGCCAAGTTGTGAAGTATAGACAAAGGTGGAAGCAGCCTATCTCTTCGGTGACTTTGTTGAGCATTGAGCCAATGCCAACAAATACCTCCCTTCAGACTTCTTACTACACATGAGGAAAAAAAAAACTTATATTTATTTAAGCCACTGTTGCTAGGGTTTTCTATTTCTGGTAATGGAACACATTCCTAAATGATAGTATCAATAAGACTGAAGTGAGACTCTTGAGAGATTTCGTCTAATGGAGGAAGATGGACATGTAAACAAATCCAGGCACTTGTGGAACACTTGTTTGTGGAACTCCGTACAGGGTGAGGTCATGGACTGCATCAAGGGGATCCCTAGTTACACACCGGGCTCTGGCTCAGGCGACTGGGTAGATGACTGCCCCAAAAACTCAGATGGAAAACCTAAGAGGTAGAGCTCATTTGTGGGGCAAATACACTAGTTCTTTATTGGGCAGATGGGATTTAGGTGCCCGTAGGAATCCAGAGGGAGGGACCCAGAGATGGGTGGATGTTTGGATCTGAACACAGGGGAGAAGACTGGGCTGGAGTACAGAATGGGCGTCAGCAGTGTGCACATGAGTGAAGCCTGAGAGTTTACGTGTTTTGAGCTCTTGTTTCAGGCTTTATGTTAAGTGCTTTGTATTATTACCACCACCACCATCATCCATTCCACAGCTAACATTTACGGAGCACTTAATACATGCCAATTTGACTTCTAAGTACTTTACCTGCATTATCTCATTCAGCTCTCACAACCAAGAAAGGGAAGTATACTGTTCCAATTTTAGTTATAATTGAGGATTAGAGAAGTTAAGTAATTTGCTCTGGGTCATACTGCTAGTGACTTGTGAACTCAGAAACACCTAAGGAGAGTTTGTAGAGAGAAGAGGGCAAAAGACAGAGCGCCATGAGGACATCAAAATATTTTCTGTTCTTTAAATTTTTTTAAGATTTTATTTATTTATTTGCTTATCAGAGAGAAAGAGCACAAGCAGGGGGAACAGCAGACAGAGCAGGCAGAGAGAGAGAAGCAGACTCCTGGCTGAGCAAGGAGTCTGAGGCAGGACTCAATCCCAGGACCCCGGGATCATGACCTGAGCTGAAGGCAGCTGCTTAACCAACTGAGTCACCCAGGCATCCCTCTTTAAACTTTTTTTTTTTAATTAGAAATAATTTTGGGGACATCTGGGTGGCTCAGTCAGTTAAGCATCTGCCTTCGGCTCAGGTCATGATCCCAGGGTCCGGGGATTGAGTCCCTCATTAGGCTCCCTGCTTACTGGGGAGTCTGCTTCTCAACCTCTTCCCCTCCCCCTACTCATGCTCTCTCTCCCTCTCTCTGTGCACTCTCTCTCAAATAAATAAAATATTTTAAAAATTAATTTTGTGGGCGCCTGGGTGGCTCAGTGGGTTAAAGCCTCTGCTTTCGGCTCAGGTCATGATCTCAGGGTCCTGGGATCGAGGCCCGCATCAGGCTCTCTGCTCAGCAGGGAGCCTGCTTCCCCCTCTCTCTCTGCCTGCCTCTCTGCCTCCTTGTGATCTCTCTCCCTCTGTGAAATAAATAAATAAAATCTTTAAAAAAATTAATTTTGTAATTTTGTATTTATTTGACACAGAGAGAGCAAGCACAAGTAGGGAGAGTAGCTGGCAGAGGGTGAGGGAGAAGCAGGCTCCCTGACAAGCAGGGAGCCCTATGAGGGCCTTGATCCCAGGACCCTGGGGACATGACTCCAGCTGAAGGCAGACACTAACGACTGAGCCACCCAGGCATTCCTTAATTTTGTAACTTAAAAAGTCAAAGTTTCATGGGACACTTGGGTGGCTCAGTCAGTTACACGTCTGACTCTTGGTTCCAGCTCAGGTTGCGATCTCAGGGGTGTGGGCCAAGTCCCAAGTTGGGCTCTGCATTCAGTGTGGAGTCTGCTTGGGACTCTCAAGCAATTCCCCCAAAAGAAATAGATAAATCTTTTTTTTTTTTTGAAATAAATAAATCTTTTAGAAAATTAAGGTATCATGTACATTGAATGTTATGGACAGCTTATAAATGTACAGCTCAATGAAAATTTAAAATGTGAACACACCAGTGTAATAACCACCATCCAGATCAAGAATCAGAACACTATTAAAACAGGGGCGCCTGGGTGGCTCAGTCATTAAGCCTCTGCCTTCAGCTCAGGTCACGGATCCCAGGTCCTAGGATGGCTTTGGGCTTCCTGCTCAGCAGGAAGCCTGCTTCTCCCTCTCCCACTCTCCCTGCTTGTGCTCCCTCTCTCATTGTCTCTCTCTGTCAAATAAATAAATGCAATCTTAAAGAAAAAAAAAAGAATTACTAAAACAAACAAAGCAAACCCTCCCAAAACAAACAAAAAACCCTCCCACGTTATTAATACCCAAACACCCCAGCTTTCTTTCTTTTTTTTTCCTCCAGAAGCATTCTTTATGCTACTCCCCCATCATTCCCTGACCCACATCCAAAGGTAACCTCATCTTTGACTTCTTTCACCATGATTAATTTTGCTATGAATATCAACATTTAAGGGATGGAAAGATGAGCTTAAAAAGGTGAAGATAAACTGTTCAGGGAAATGGGAGAACGTCAAGAGAGCCTGACCTAGGCTTCAACTATCATGTGCACACACCAACTGGAAGCTTGTGATACAAGGTAGCAGTGATCTTGGAAAATCCTCTTTGCCAGCGGTGGGAAATGTAGCAAGATCAAATTCAAAGAGTTGTTGGTAGTCACAGCAGTACTAACAACTGTATCTATGCCCAGGTCAGTGGAGCTGGTAAGGCATGCTGTAGCATGGGTAATTTTGGACATTTTTTAATGATTCTGGTTGTGAGAATTCCACTTTTCTCTTGGACCTATGAGAGCATCCTGCAGGCTTTCTCGCCCATCATTCGTCATAATCTGGGAGCTCCTTAGGGCGACTCAGTGCCGCTGAGGAACAGTTCCTAATGACTTCTAGGTACCCCCTTAACTCTCCAGAAGTACGTCTAATGACTCCCAGGATCTTCTCACCCGCCCCAAGAGCTGCTCCTAATGACCCCCAAATCCCCGCTCATTGAAGAATCGCTTTTTAATGACCCTAAGGACACCCCCCCTTCCCCGAGCTCTTTCCCCTTCAGGAACTGCTCCTTTCAGGAAACGTCCCATCTTGCCTGAGAGTGAGAGGTTTCCCATGATATGGGACTTTCGGTTTTCAAAACCAAGGCAATCACGGGCAAAACCGGACGAGGTGATCACCTTATCAGAAACTGCTCGATCTCGGAAGCAGACCCTAAGGGCTCCAGCGCACTTCCGCCTCAGGCAAGGGTCCCACTCACTCTACAAAGACCCTGCCCCACCCTTTCGTTAGCAACATCCTACAATAATCTCCCTGATCCTACCCTTGCCGACCATCCCATTTCTAGGCACTCGCCTCTTTCAATCCTGATTAGCTATGGGCGTCCAGAAGCCGTCCTATGATTGGCCAGCCCCGCAATTCTGCCAAGATGCTCAGTGGCCGCAGTCCCGAGCGGTACGGCGTTTCCTCCTGGCAACAGCCCGAACCGGCGCTCATAGGCTGAGCCGATTGATATGCCCGGACTTTTGGGCGACTGCAGCGCGCGCTCATTGGCTGTTTGAGGAGCGATAGCTGGCCTCAGACTGGTTGACGCTGTGCGGCTGCGCAGGGACCGACTTTCTAGAGGAGGCGGAGCTCCGTCCTCCGCCGGCTGGAAAAGCGGTAGGTCTGGCTAGCGGCGACAGCAGAAGCCAAGCCTTAGCCCTGCCGGGGCAGTGGGCTTTAGGTAAGAACGGTGCAGTTTTGGAATCCTTTAGTTTTGTTGCTGCTGTAGCCGTGACCGTGAGCTTCGGTGGGGGAGGGGCGGGGGGTTTGCCGTCAGCGGTGAGTGATAGGCATGGTTTTGGGCAAATGCGAACAGGAGCTTCTAAAATGGGTCCTGAGATTGGTCCTTTCTAATCTCTTATGGCCAATGCGCGTCGGGAAGGGAGGCGGGCGTACTGGGCCTTATTTTCTTCTTCCTGCGGCCGGGCCTCACTCGCCTAGGCGGCGGGGCCGGGAGGGGCTGTCCCTCTAAGCGGTGAGGTTCGGGGACCTTGGGAGCGGGGGGTTGCCTTGGGAGTGGTACCCGCGGGGGCAGCTGCGAGGGGAGGGGGCGGGAGTTAGAGGAGGTTGTTAGCAACAGCGACCTTTATTGAGTTACTAAGTACCGGGCCTAGTGCTTTAGCACCGTTTCGCTTGCATCATCTGAGTTGATCACAGCAACCCTGCTGGGCAAGGAGGTTGGGATCCCCATTTTACAGGTGGGGAAACTGAGACTCGAGCAACTCACACAGCCAAGGTCACATAGCTAATAAATGGCAGAGACCGGATCTGAATTCAGAGTTGTTTTGATTCCGGAGCCGGTGCTCTTCAGCCACTAGGCTTTGTTGCTGAATGGGGGAAATGAAGGAGTCAGGGAACAGGAGCTTTCCCCAGGGAATAGGTTGGGGGAAGGGAATCCTAGGGTTGAAGAAAGGCAAGGAGCAACTGAAGTGGGGGCGAGGAAATCAGTTATTCAACAGTTACCCAGTGTCTGCTCTATGCTGTGCATTGTTCTTGGTTCTAGGCATACAAAGATGACTAAGTCCAGAGGCAGCCCGGGTGATGGGGCCTAACACAATGTTCACATGATTATATGTTTTTGTAAAATTGGCTGAAGATACTTTGTATTTTTAAAGAAGCGGGTCTTCAAAATTGATGAAACTTGAGGTTCCTCCACACTTGGATCTTCCCTTGCCAAGGGCTTAGTCTAGGTGGAAATTATGATGTAGGCAACATAGGGTAATGGAAGAAGCACTGGGAGCGCATTGCAGGACAGTGGGGAGATGACCTGCTATGTAAAACAAGGATAGCCGTACACCTCCTGTGTCGTTTTGGTGAGGTGCACGAAAAGCTCCTGGCCAAGAGCATACTTTATTTTTGGTGAAATGGAAGCTTGAGAGATGTGCGTAGCGAGGCTTGTCTTCTCTCCTACCTTAGACAGTTCTGTGCCATGCTGTCTTCCTAGTCTGTTACTAAGTTGGTGGTAGGTTGGAGGTAGCTGCTTGAGGCAGTTGCCTCCCTTCTGAGCTCTCCAGCTCTCAGGGGAACTCTTGGAGCTGAACTGCCATGGCTTTGGGGCCCAGGTTCGGGCAGTTGAGGAGGGAAATGTTTTTGCTTCCAAAGTGGCTCCTTTTAGCTGGTGTGCTCGGTTCTTACTCAGTTGGAATAGTCTTTTGTGTTACCAGGTCCTGGGATGCACCTGTTTAGTTTCAGGCCTCATCTAGAAACAGTATTTCACCTTTTCCAGTCAGTTTGAAGTTTGCTCTGTATTGCCAGTTTATTGCCCATTTAAATTTTGTCCTTTGAATTCTGGGTATGGTGCAGCTGAACTAGTCTCTAGCTTGACCTCATGTGCTGAAATGACATTTTGGTTTAGGTAGAACAGTTTCATTTTGGGGTTTGAAATACTGATATCGGAGTACTTTTTGACTCTTAAACTTTGTAATCTCGTAGCCAAGTAACTTTCCTTAGGAATCTAGGATTCTGTTTTAAAGTTGTGCCCTAAAAGGGAGTCCATAGGTTGTTTTTTAAATCTGATTGTTTAAATAAATAAATAAATCTGGTTGCAATACATTGTTTAATACCCGCGGAAGCAATTATCAAAGGTAAATAGGGAGGAACTTGAAAAGATACCAGTAGAAGAGGGGCAGGGCAGCCGTTGTATTGTTAAATGGGACCAGCAATCTAGTAACAAATTTTAGCTGAAACAGTGTCTCCATTTAAATGAGATTTGATTACATACAATTTTGATACATTGAATTCTTTTAAACAGAGCCTTTTCTATTTGTATCCTTGTTCACTTAAATAATCTACCTAGAGGCAGATTCTGGCTGTGAGGTCTTAATGCTTCTTCAGGATTTATACACCTTTTACTGTTTCAGCACTGACATTCCCAGCATTTTTTTTCTTTCTCAAGTTTTTCGATTCCAGTCAGCTAACATGCAGTGTAATATTAGTTTCAGGTGTAGAATTTAGTGATTCATCACTTATTTATAACATCCAGTGTTCATCATAACAAGTGCCCTGCCTCCTTAATATTCATCACTCGTTTACCCATCCCCCCTGACATTCCCAGCATTTAATTCTAATTACATTTAATGTTCTTAATGTATTTCTTCAGATTCCTGTCTGACCAAAGTGACCTCAGAAAGGAGGGAAGATGGCTTCTGAATCTGAAACTCTGAATCCCAGTGCTCGGATAATGACCTTTTACCCAACCATGGAGGAGTTCCGGAACTTCAGTCGATACATGGCCTACATTGAATCCCAAGGAGCTCATCGCGCTGGGCTGGCCAAGGTGAGGGTGGGTGGGGCGGTTCTCCATGGCTTTTGTGACGGGGCAGCAGGAATTTTTCCTAAATGGGGAATGAAAGCCAGGCAGGGTGCTGAGTGTATATACTGTCCTATTTGGAAGTTAATTCCTTTCCGTTAACATCTGAAGCATCTTTTAGGTAGGAGGAGAGCTGCTTGGAGTCTTTATTTATTTATTTATTTATTAAAGATTTTATTTATTTATTTGACACAGAGAGAGAGATCAGATCACAAGTAGGCAGAGGCAGGCAGAGAGAGAGGAGGAAGCAGGCTCCCCACTGAGCAGGGAGCCCGATGCGGGCCTCGATCCCAGGACCCTGAGATCATGACCTGAGCCGAAGGCAGAGGCTTTAACCCACTGAGCCACCCAGGCGCCCTGCTTGGAGTCTTTAAAGGGAAGTAAAGAGCCGGTGTCCCAGGTCCAGCCGCTGTGCTGCTTCGGTCCTCTTGGTGGAGATGGGTGCTTCAGTGTTTTTACCTGTCACTGAGGGCTTATACCTTCCACCTTCTCTTGTTCTCATTTCAGTCTCATCCAGCAGTCTGAGAGCAAGTTGGTTCTTCATGTGCACTTTCTGTTAGATTAAGAGAGAAGCCACTCTTCGGCCTCCTGCCTTGGTTTCCAGATAAGATACTGAGCTGAGAATGAGTATTACTTATCTTTTGCAATGTCTCATTGCAGTGAGACAGCTAGTTAGTTGGTGGCCAGACTAGATCAGGGTTAGCACAACAGCGTGACTTGCTATGTTAAGTCAGACTCACTTTATAGTAAAATTGACTGGTTGGATAGCAGCCTACCCACATCCTGGACTATGACCAGCTTGCCAGGTTTCTGATCTCTTTGTTTCTTTTCTTTCTTTCTTTCTTTTTTTTTTTTTTAAGATTTTATTTATTTATTGACAGAGAAAGAGACATACACAAGTAGGCAGAGAGGCAGGCAGGGAGAGAGGAGGAAGCAGGCTCCCTGCTGAGCAGAGAGCCCGATTCGGGACTCAGTCCCAGGACCCCGAGATCATGACCTGAGCCGAAGGCAGAGGCTTTAACCCACTGAGCCACCCAGGCATCCCTGATCTCTTTGTCTCTTTGTGTTCCCTACAGGTCGTTCCTCCAAAGGAGTGGAAGCCACGAGCATCCTATGATGATATTGATGATCTGGTCATTCCTGCCCCCATCCAGCAGCTGGTGACCGGGCAGTCTGGGCTCTTCACTCAGTACAACATACAGAAGAAAGCCATGACTGTTCGAGAGTTCCGCAAGATAGCCAATAGTGATAAGTGAGTGAAGACCTGTCCCTTCCTACCTACCATAGCGTCTAGGAGTAAACGTCTCATCCTCATAGCTGTCTCCTGACACTGCTGCTGTGCCACTGAAGGACGCTGTCCTCAGCCCTAGCTCTGTCTCCCCTTCTCTTTTTATGGAGCATCCTTACTATTCTCAGTACTGTGTCACATTCTAAATGCATCCGTATTCTTACCTAAAGTAATCCCACTGTTCTTCCATCAGAAGCGGAATCGTTCTCTGACCTTGGTAAGTTGCAGAGTTGCAAAAGAGAAAGTTGGGAGTTGGTTCAAAAGGAGTTTTTGCCAGATGTGTTGATAACACCTGCTTATTGAAAGGTGGCCCTAGTAGTTTCTTCTCTTCCTTCTGGGTCCTTCTGTCTTTTATCATGCTCAGACTCCTCACCACCCATCCAGCCGCTGTCTCCTTTCCATTTGGACATAACAAAGTGTGAATAAACTGCCATGCTGGTTGTTATTTTCTTTGCCTCCGTTCTTCATCCGTACATCCTTATCTTATCTCTCTTAGTCACGTCATTGTAGGCCCTCTGTTTTCCGTGGTTTCTTCTCTGTTGTTTTTCATATTTAGCTTTCATTCAATCTCAGATTACAGAAAATGGTTTTGTGGTTCCCTCTTGAGCTCTTGACTGCTCCTTCTTAATCCTCTTTCTTGGACTTTCTCCCTTCCCATGTTACTTCTTAATTTTGAGTGTTCACAAGAGATTCCTTCCTTTTTTCTTGCTTTTTTTTCCTGTGCCCTCATGATCTGTACATGTCTTGATTTCAGCTAGTCAGATATATTAGATTGTGTCCTTGCTGTGAACGAGCCCAGAGGTGGATGTGTGTCTTGCCAGCCTTCACACTTCTGGGGGCATCACTTCATGACTTTACGATTTTGCTCTCTCACATCAGATCTTGTTCTGTTTCTCTGCTTTGCCACCTTTTCCTTTGACTTATCACAATTCAAAATGTGGTTTTCTCGTTCTATTGACAGCTTAACTCTTTGAACATCTGTATTGTTGACCATCCTGCTGTCTAAAGAGTGAATTTATGTAAGAGCATGTTGAAGTGTGACAAGCTCTGCAGATGAAAGGCTGTGCCATTCTTTATGTCTGGTTTTTAGCTATGCTCTGGGGCCAGGCTCGCCCGCCTTCCGGCTCACATGGGGCTCCGCCAGAGGCCTCAGTCTCTTGTGTCTGGTTTCTCCTGTCAACATATGGGAGGCCTTTTCTTTCAGGATACCACTTTTTCAATTAGCCAGTCCTGTGTCTTTCCCATTCATCTTAAATGCAACAAATTCTTACCCTTGATTTCTATGTGCACAGTCAGCCAGCTTTAAGAAAACCCAGCAGGTAAAAATCTGAATTTCTAAAGCAGATCAGTTGGAGGTGGAAGAGTTACTTATATTTCAAAGGGAATTTAAGAGTCCTAAACTTTATCATTCAATAGGTTGACATTAAAATGTATGGCCGTATTTAAAGTAAGATTTCTTTCCCATTCAGTCCATTGTCTCCACACAGTTTGTTTTGGGTCTTCGCTTCTACTCTATCCATTCATAATATTTTTTTGCCATTTGAGTTATAATGTGCATTTTCAGATATCTATTCAATTTACACATTATTCTTTTTTAAGTTGCTGTGTAGTAATTTTTGAGTGGTTTGAATTTTTAAGATTTTTTTTTGGAGTAAATCCTTAGTAGGTGATAATTGAGCCAAAGAGTAGATATTTAATGCTTTTATAGAGACATACATACAGACAGCTTTGTGTTTGAGTACATATATAAAAACATATCTTTTTCCTTTTTTTGTTTTTAAGATTTTATTTATTTGACAAAGAGAGAGCAAGAAGGAACACAAACAGGGGGAGTAGAAGAGGGAGAAGCAGGTTTCCCATGGAGCAGGGAACCTGATGTGGGGCTCGATCCCAGAACTCTGGGATCACGACCTGAGACAAAGGCAGATGCTTAAGGACTGAGCCACCCAGGCTCCCCCTTCCCCCCCTTTTTTATTAAGCATCTTATTTTTTTAAGATTTTATTTATTTTTGTTTATTTGACACAGAGAGAGAGCACGGGTGCGCATGCAAATAAGCAGGGGGAGTGGCAGGCAGAGGGAGAGGCAGAGGCAGACTCCCTGAAGAGCAGAGAGCCTGATCTGGGGCCTGGGGATCATGACCTGAACTGAAGGCAGATGCCTAACTGATTGAGCCCCCCAGGAGCCCATAATACCTTTTTTTTTTTTTTAAAGATTTTATTTATTTGACAGAGAGAGGGCACAAGTAAGCAGAGCGGCAGGCAGAGGGAGAGATAAGCAGGCTCTCTGCTGAGCAGGGAGCCGGATACGAGACTCAATCCCTGGACTCTGGAATCATGACCTGAGCTGAAGGCAGCTGCTTAACCAACTGAACCACCCAGGCGCCCCCCCTCCAAATACTTTTTAAGAAAATAATAAAACAATACTTTGTTTTTAGGTGTGATTATTTGTTGAGTTAGTTACTGCATAGGGTGCTGGAAGTGTTACAGCTTGTTCGTCTGAAACATCTTGTCCCTAGAACGGGGGATTGTGTCTTGTGCTGTTCATAATGCCTAAAGAATTTAGTCCTGGTAAGTGGTTAATACTTTGTTTACTTTTGCAAGGTACTGTACCCCACGCTATAGTGAGTTTGAAGAACTTGAACGGAAATACTGGAAAAATCTCACGTTCAATCCCCCAATCTATGGTGCAGATGTGAATGGCACTCTCTATGAAAAGGTGAGACTCACCGGAAACGGCAGCGGTTTTGTGATTTAACATAATTTTTATCCGTCCCGCACATAGTAGGCACCTAAAAGCTGCTTGCTGAATGAGTGGTTGCACAAAGGAACCATCCACCACCGGCTGATGCCCCCTGCTCACTTAATTGTGGGTATTTTTGCATGTGACTGAATTTTATTTCTCCCACTCTACATGTGAATTGGGTGATGTGGTGTTCTTTGCAAGGGCTGTTAGAATAGCCTGTGGGTGGTAGCTGATGAGTTCTTGAAAGGGTGGGATCACAGTTAATGAAAATGTTGGGGGAGAGGCAGTGTGGTTCCTGTAGAAAAAAGATCACTGACTGACTAATCTAGTGAAAGGGGCGGATATTTAAGAAGAGAAACATATTTAGATTTTGAGAACCCTCAAACAAGATTCTTTAGCAGAAGCTATTATAACAAAATGCATTGCATTGGGGTGTAGTGTTTTTTGGCATAAAGAGCAGCCTTAGGTAACAGTCTAAGGAAGGAATGTTTGGGACAGTTTTTGGATGATTAAAAAATCTGTAGGGTGTTGCAGGGATTATCACTCAGTTAAATATAATGTTTCTGTAAATTATTGGAAGGAAGGGATTTAAATAGATTCCCAAATTTCTTGATGACAATATTTGAGTAGTGGAAAGTGAAACTTACAGATGTAAATGGCAGGAAGATACTATAAACCTCTGGGATGGGGAGGTACAAAAATCAGGTACAATAGACCAGAATGGATTTATGAGAGGTGGGCTCCTAGCAGACCATTACAGTTTAGAAAAAGGATTTGGGTGACCCTGTAGACTTTTTACTGAAGACATTGCCCAGTAGAAATTGGGGTTAAAGAGTCACAAATTGGGATAGTTAATTCCCATGTTGTATTTTGGGTAGTTTAAGGGTTCTTTCCCATTTTGATATAAGTTTCTTTAGCTTCAGGTCAAATTCTTCTCCCTGGGGTTGAGAACAGGAGGCTGACTGTTCCCTTCTGATTGATCTTTCATATCCTGGTTTTCTTTACCAAGTGGTATTTGCCCTTTGGAGGTCTAATGGCATCTGTTCCAGCGGTAGCTGTGAAGAGTGAGTGAGGGGGGCTTTGGTTTTTGGATTCAGACTGTTTCCACATTATTCCATGTCTTCATTAGAGGTGACAGGTCACCTGTGACCTCTTCTCTGCTCTGTAGGTTAAGAGCCTTAGTTTATATTTATTATAATTGTCCTCAGCTGTGATTTTCTTTGCAGCATGTTGATGAGTGGAATATCGGCCGCC
Organism: Ailurus styani; assembly: GCA_002007465.1. NCBI lineage: Eukaryota > Metazoa > Chordata > Mammalia > Carnivora > Ailuridae > Ailurus > Ailurus styani. Next base: position 4,652,366 of record LNAC01000063.1, on the reverse strand, counting down.
TGAAAACAATCCTGGACTTGGTGGAGAAGGAGAGTGGGATCACCATTGAGGGTGTTAACACCCCGTACCTGTACTTTGGCATGTGGAAGACCTCCTTTGCCTGGCACACTGAAGACATGGACCTCTACAGCATCAACTACTTGCACTTCGGAGAGCCAAAGTCCTGGTAAAGCTGGGCCGCCCTTGGCGCTGGAGCTTCTTGGGCCACCGCAGGCCTCTCAGCTCTTGTGCTCCTGCGCGGTACCTCGGGATCAGGCTAAAATGCAGATTCTGCTTCAGGAGGCCTGGCCTGGGACTGACATTTGACATTATCACTAGGTGTTTCAGCCAGGAGGTGCTGTTGGAGCCTGGCGCTCAGACCACTCTTTGAAGAGCAGGGCTTTAGAGGGCAGGGCATTTAATACCCATGTGTGAAAAGCTAAGTTGGCTGAATTACTGAGAGCCACAGAGGCTCTTCCAGGTTCTCCCACTGTGATTTCTTTTTCTGAACAGGCCTGAGGCATTTCTTAGAGGCAGGCTTCTAAGACTGGAGGCACTCCTTCAGGTGATAGAAACCTTTCTTTTCCTCATGGAAAAAATATTTGGTGAGCAGCAGTGTGTGCTTACCCTGAGAGGGAATGCAGGGCTTCTCAGCAGATGCTTCCTGCTCTCTGGGATGTTCTCAGTCTAGTTGGGGAGACAAAGATCTGTTCCCTCCTATCTCCCTGGGCTGACCCATCTCTCAGTCCCAATATTTTAGTGAAGGTGCTTTGTTGGACAGCAGTGACCAAGACAGATGAGGCATCTACTCTGACAGATAGGAGGCTGGTCAGGAGACTGAACATGTGAGGAAGTAATAATACACTGTGAAAGAAGCCCTAATGGGCGCTCTAGGCCCACATAGGGAGGGTACATTAACATGGGGTGGGGATTGGAGAAGGCTTCCCTTGGAGGAGGTGACAATGAAGTTGATACCTAACATGAGGAGGCCTAGCTGACTGGGAAGGTGGCGGGTTTTGGGCAGGGAAGACTGAGGAAAGTGTGTCCAGGTGGTGGAATAACACATGCAGGGAGCCTAAGTTGAGAGAGAGCATGATGTCTTCATGAACTAGAGGAAGTCCGTTGTGGTTTGGGTGCCACGTATAAGGAGGGAAGACCGAGGAGGCTGCAGGGACACCAGGGGCTAGGTCACGGGGAGTCCTGGAACCTGCGTCTTCATTTCCTTTGCCAGCATCTTCAGCCACCACCTCTCTCAGAGGTTTTCCTGTCTTTTTTCAGATGCTTTCCAGTTTCTAATCTTGGTGGGGACAACCTTCTGAGCCTCTGCTCACCCCCAGCTGCTCTTGCATTTCCTTTCTTAGATGGCTAGACTTCTAGAATCTGTACATGTTGCTTTTGTGCCTTTTGCCTTTTTACTCCTAAATTCCCTAAGGCTGGATTTTTGTTCTTCTGTAGAGAGAAGATTTTCTAGTTATTACATGTGCCCTTTAGGTCACTGAGAGTGGAATCTCCAGAGAGTTCTGGGCAAGGTTGCCTGGTGGATCCCAAGGTCCTTTGGGTGACCAACATTTTCTCCTACTCCCCATCTGTTTGTTTCATAATGAAATTATTTGGGATGAGAAATTTCTGTTGGGGAATAATTTTTAGAATCAATTTAAAGGTTAAATAGATTTACTGTGAGTTTCAGAATCTAAAGTTTTTAACGGTTTTGCAAAAATTTTATTTTACTTTTTTTTAAAGATTTTATATATTTATGACAGACACAGTGAGAGAGAGAGCACAAGCAGGGGGAGTCGGAGAGGGAAAAGCAGGCTTCCTGCTGAGCAGGGAGCCCAATGCGGGGCTCGATCCCAGGACTCTGGGATCTCACCCTGAGCCCAAGGCAGATGCCTAATGACTGGGCCACCCAGGTGCCCCGTTTTGCAAAAATTTTAAGTGGTTACATGGTTTTGTTTCTTTTTTTATGAAGAGCAATTTCTGTGGTGTCTCACTCCCCTGCAGGGTAGAGGCGTAATTAATTATTGGGTAATTAATGTAGCTGTTATGGAGATGAAGAGAAAAATGGGGTCAGCAGCAGATAAGGGGCCTGGCCTCTGGTATCAAATCCCATTTTCATCTAGTTTTCCATTCCTTCTCTATCCTTTCCTAGTTAGGCCTTTTTAGGCTGTGCCAGGAGCACTTTAATGTTATCCTTTTAAAAAAATGTTTATTTCTTGAACGTTTTAAAGGAGAGTAACGCTGATTACCTACCATAAATTCTGGCTCTTGTCTTGGTAAATGATGAACATAAGAGAGATAAATTCACTTATACTTTTTTGCGGGCTCCTCCCTCCTCTCCCCCAGTAGTCTAATGTATCATTTCTCCAGATTCCTTTCCAGTTTTTGTGGTTGGAAAGTTGAAAAATCTGGTATTTCGAGCTGTTTTGAGAATGGGAAAGAGTCCCTTACTCCCAGCCTCTGCTCAGCGCCCGATGCTTTTCTGTGATTGCAGGTACTCCGTTCCCCCTGAGCATGGAAAGCGGTTGGAGCGCCTTGCCAAAGGTACTGTGTCTCCTCCCTGTGCTGGGTCAGACCTCTTTGTGAGCTGTGCTCATTGCTCTACAATGTCCATTCTCTGTGGTCAGATGCTTATGTGTCCTTTCTCAGGCCTATGCGTAGGGGATGAGTTAGACTGCCAGATTGGTTACCCCAGCAGAACAAGTAAAATCGAGAGCTTTCTCCATGAGTCCTGGGAGGGGACAGTAATGCTCGCTTGCTTTTTTTTTTTTGACTGCTACATAAGTAATTCCTAGTCTTTGCCTCAGTTTTATCAGGCATGGGTTTATTTGACCGTAGATTGCATACCAGGATTGGGTCTGGTTCTGCTGTCAGAAACCCAGATGTGAAAATTCAGTTTTTGTGCTTTGGTTCTTTTAAGTGGACTTTAATAGATTTGTACCTCCAGAGAGCCTATTTCTGGACAGCTTGGGTAATCTGTGCTGCGGATGTGTTACTGATGAAAGATTGAGGGATACAGGTTACCGGAAAGATTGAGGGATATAGGATTACAGGAGGATACAGAGGAAGGTCCTAAATAGTTTGAAGGCTTTTTATAAAAACAGGGCAGCTTGGGTGATCTCAGTCTCCCAAACTTTGATTTGAATTTGATTACCCACATAACAGCTTACATGGGAGAGAACCCAGGGGCTCACTGTAGAATCTTAGCATTGGGCTGAAACTAGAAGGATCTGTGGTGATTTTATCCTCCTTATCATCCGGATGTGATGCCCAAGTGGCAACTCCAGGGTTGAAGAGCCCGTGTGGAGCAGTGTCTTAACCCGTGCCCATGTTCAACGCAACAGGTTTTTTCCCTGGAAGCGCTCAAAGCTGCGAAGCTTTTCTCCGCCATAAGATGACCTTGATTTCCCCTTTAATGCTGAAGAAATACGGAATTCCCTTTGACAAGGTGAGTTGATTTTACATACGGAAGTCCTTAGTCTTACAAGGAAGCCACCCTTTTTGGTCTGTTTCACCAACAGGCTTAAATCTTGTTCCTCCCTCTGTCTGAGGCGTGGGCCAGAGCTAACCTGTATAGCAGTACTTTGATCAAGGATATTAAAGGCGGAGGTGCTGTAGCTCCCAGTGCCCGAGCAGAGTCTGGTCCCCTTGAACAGTGTTGATTTGGAGGACCGGTCACTTACAGTGATGGGATCAGATATGATAGGGCTTTGCATTTATCCTGGGTTACTCAGCGAAGTTGTTGCAGAGCTGGAGCTCAGACGTCCAGTTGTGCAGACCTCAGCCATTTGCTGCAGCTGCTTCAAGTCTGCTCTTGTTCAGGTCACTCAGGAAGCTGGAGAATTCATGATCACTTTCCCTTACGGTTACCACGCTGGCTTTAACCACGGCTTCAACTGTGCGGAGTCTACCAATTTTGCTACCCGGCGGTGGATTGAATATGGCAAGCAGGCGGTGCTGGTAAGTCTGTTTGGTTTCTTTCTATAATGCCATGCTGGAAAATGTCTGGTGGGCAAATTCTTGTTAGCTACACTGGCTGGCGATTAGAACATTCTTTGAACTGCTGGAATTCAGAAACAGGGTGACAGGAATGTGCAGAAGTGCCCCCATGTTGTGTTCGTCTAGAACTGTAAAAAGTTCACGTTTGGGGCACCTCCAGTGAGGTTCCATGCTTATGTCTGTCGAGCTTGAAAACCACATCCTCACACATTGGTGTTTCTTGCTTTGGCCACTGTGGGATTTCTCTGAGAAGTTCTTTGGGGTAGGGAAGCGAGCGGTGCTGGACATCTGACTGGGCGCACTAGCTCCTGTGGTTGTGACTTGGCTAGAGCTCTGACGGAAGGCGGACGTCCACCTTCCGGGGCGTGAGCGCAGAGCTCCGTTGCGGTGTTTCTCTGCGCAGCCTAGCGAGGGCCCAGGTGGGCGCACCCCAGCGCCGCGCATTCCTGCCTGTTCTTTGTCCTGCTTCCCCCTATGTTCGAAGGCTCTGCAGGGACAGTCCGCCCATGAACACCAGCAGTTTGGCTTTAAAAGGGCTTGTGTCTTTTTTTCACTTGGGGGAAGGAGATGGGTATGACGTCGTGTGGAAGCTGTTACAGTGCACTGACTGGAGCTCTTGTGGCTCCCTGGGACAGTGCTCCTGTAGGAAGGACATGGTGAAGATCTCCATGGACGTGTTTGTGAGGAAGTTCCAGCCAGAAAGGTACAAACTTTGGAAAGCTGGGAAGGACAGCACAGTTATCGACCATACTCTGCCCACGCCAGAAGCCGCCGAGTTCCTTAAGGAGAGTGAACTGACCCCAAGAGCCAGAAACGAGGAATGTCCGGAGGAAGATGACATGGAAGGGTTTGAGGATGGAGAGGAGGGTGACTTAAAGAGAAGGTAACCTGGCAGCCCTCTGGGCCCAGCTGTTTGAGGGAGGCGTGTCTGGGCAGCTTCCATAACCTGTCAAGAGGCTGTTTCGAAGTGGGGTGCTTGAGCCACAGCTGAGGGAAGTTTCTTCTTGGTAAAGGCTCCAGAATCCTCAGAGCAAGGGCATCCAGGCTCTTCTTTGTGGCTGTCACCCAGGAATGAGCACATCTGTATGTGGGCCTGTAATTGGCTGGAGCGGAGGTCACATACAAAGAGAGCATGGCTCCCTCTGCGCCAGAAAGGTCGTTTTCTCATTGCCACCTGAGACAGCTCCATTGATTGATTGATTGATTGTTTTAAGTAGGCTCTATGCCCAACTCGAACTCACCACCTTGAGATCAAGAGTCGCATGCTCTACCGACTGAGCCATACAGGCGCCCTGTCATAAGAGACGTTTTTACAAAGGAGAATGTAGTGGCGGGAATGAAACCTACAAGGGCAGGGGGGGGGTGGGATTGAGGTTGGCCAGTGTCATTGGTGTCTGAGCTGGAGGGTCTGTCTTCTAGGGAGTTTATCTTGGGCCACGTGGAGAAAAAAGGAATATTTATGGGGTACCTACTGTAGGCCAGGTACTCGGTGTACCTTATAAGTTTCACATCTGGTCTCTGAGGTGGGTGGGGAATGTTCCTGTTTTCCACTGGCTGGAACAGGCTCAGAGAGGTGAAGTCCCTCGTCTCCCACAGACAGGAGGTGGCGCTGAAGTGTGAAGCATAGCAGACAGGTTCTGGCCTTTCATTCCTTTTGGGTTATGTGTGGATGTGGGTGAACATGTGTGGATGTGAATGTGTTTGTGGGCCCTTAAAAAGTGTGCTCTCCTCCTCACAGCCTCGCCAAACATCGTATAGGGACAAAGAGGCACCGAGTTTGTCTTGAAATACCCCAGGAGGTGAGTCAGAGTGAGCTCTTCCCCAAGGAGGAGCTGAGTTCTGGACAGTACGACGTGGCAGAGTGCCAGGCTGCCCTTGCTCCTGTAAGGCCCACCCACAGCTCTGTGCGGCAAGTCGAGGATGCTCTTCCCTTCCCAGGTTCGTTGGCTGTGATATTTTTCCCACACGCGTCACTGCGCTCTGTTCTGTGTTAGATACTATGTTGCATGCCGGGTCACAGGTGTGGAAAAGTGGGGAGATGGGTCTGTGAGCAGAGAGTGTAAGTGGAGTGTGAGAATGGGTGTGAGGAGCCCTTTGGAGAGGGACATGCTGGGCGGAAGATAGAGGAAGTGCTGCCTCCCTCTGCCTGGTGAGGAGTTGGGGAAACACCGAAGGTTGGTGAAGTGACGCTGACCCAACTCTTAGGAGAGAGGTTGGAGTTTCCCAGGCTGGCAGAGAGTCGGGGGCACCCAAAGGGGAGTAGGCAGGGGCGCCGGCATGGAGGTCTGAAACCGCATGAGCTATTTGGGGAGCTGGTAGTGATTTCCTGTAATTGGAATACAGGGGTGGGAAGGGTAGAAGACAGCTGTGCTGGCAGGAGACGAGGTTGGAGAAGTAGCAATGAGACAGTGCGGGGACTGGCTGCCATCTTAGAGTTTGTTCTCTTGGGGTCTTGAGGGGCTACTTGGATTTTAGGAAGGAAGTGGCGTGGACAGCCGCTCTACCTACTCGGGTGGTTGTTGAGGGTAGATTTGTTAGCCTTGGGTGAGGCTTGGTGGATCTGTACTGAGGCTGCCTTGGTGCACCTGCTGACAGCTGGACAGCACTGTGGACCGGGGGCCCTGGGGCCTGGCTGCCTCTGTTCAGCACATGCTCCAGCTCGGGGTCACCAGGCCTGCTGCGGTCAGGCCTTGGTTCCTACAGGTGACTTCTGAGGGCTTGCTGTGTGCCAGGCTGTGCTCCATCGTAGATGCAGAACCCTGGAGGTAGTTGGTAGGCATGGGATGAACCTGGAGGCCCGGCAGGGCTGAGTGGTCAGCCCCAGATCACACAGTGACCCTGTAGGTGACAGAGCCAGAATCGGAAGCCACACTGCACCTGCCACCTGTGTTCCTCTGCGCTTTGCCCCACTGCTTTTCACTAGCTTCTGATGTGCATGGGGAAGTTGGCTCTGGCCAATAAGTGTGTGTGTTTCAGATTATTCTGACTCCTCTGAAGTCAAGTTTGAAGAGCTTAAAAACGTCAAACTAGAAGAGGAGGATGAGGAGGAAGAGGAGGAACAAGAAACAGCTGCCTTGGATCTTTCTGTGAATCCTGCTTCTATAGGGGGACGCTTTGTCCTCTCAGGTTCGAAAAAGAAATCATCTTCTAGCCTGGGCTCCAGTTCTTCACGGGATTCTATTTCTTCTGATTCAGAAACCAGTGAGCCTCTGTCCTGCCGAGCCCAAGGGCAGTCGGGAGTTCTCACTGTGCACAGCTATGCCAAAGGGGACGGCAGGGTCACCTCGGGAGAGCCCTGCACGAGGAAGAAAGGGGGCGCCACCGGAAGTATCAGTGAGCGGGAGCTGGCAGAGGTATGGGCTCTGGGCAGTGCTGGTGGGGAGGAGCTGCCTGGCTGGGATCCTGTGAAGGGGGTTAGCCGGC
>LNAC01000063.1:4633557-4644932 GCA_002007465.1 Ailurus styani | reverse complement strand
GTGGAGAAAAAAGGAATATTTATGGGGTACCTACTGTAGGCCAGGTACTCGGTGTACCTTATAAGTTTCACATCTGGTCTCTGAGGTGGGTGGGGAATGTTCCTGTTTTCCACTGGCTGGAACAGGCTCAGAGANGGGGAGGGGGGTGCTTGCTGCACGTGTCCAAGATGGCAGGAGAGACCATCAGAATGGACCTCCAGTCTGCAGTGTCAAGCAGAAAGCCGGGTGGTGTTGGTTTGCTTACAGCTTGTTCTTTGCTGGGAGTTCCTTTTCTCTTGCCCCTGTGTGACTATTCCAGAGAATCCAGCTGTCATTAAGACAGCTGTAGATCTCCAGCTGTTGGACACACCTTCCAACCCCACCTGCCCCAGAGGCACAGGGTTAGAGTGGCAGTGGTTGCAGCCCAGATGTCTGTGGGTGGGGATGAGATGGCCTTTCTTACCTGAAAATTCAAGGTTTTTTTTTCTTTAAAATCTTGACTGCCTTGTAGACACCCATGGGAATTCTCCCTCTCCCCCTCCCCCCACGCATTCTTCGTCTCCCAGTACATTATTGATAGAGCATCTTTTCGGAGACCAAGATGAATTCCCAAAGCCATAAATGTGCATGTTTGTTCAGGCTTTCTTCTAGAACATGTCACCAAAAGCTGCTCTCTGTTTTGCGTAAAACGGCTCTTGGTGGAACTGAGTGGGACACAGCAGAGGCGTGTTGAATGCAGCCAGACTCATGCCTACCCAAGTGACCTGCTCCTACTGCCCAGCCTCACAGCTTCCGGGTCGAGTTGTAGCCTTGAGTGGGGCTGGGATGGGGTTGAAGCCAGTGCAGAAAACTTTTAGTTGTTCCCCATTTCCTTACCTTTCCCTTTGAAAAATTGGTCTCTTAGAAGTTTTTATGACAAAATGTTTCAAAAGTCTGTACAAATGGCGACCCATCCCCAGCCCCTCACGTATACTCAGGGTCTCTGGATATGAGCATTTGGCCTGTTGGCTTTCTCTGGTTTTGGCTGAAGTACTAACCCTGAGTCTGTGTCACAGTTCTTCTGGTTTTCGCAGTAGTGGACGGTCGTGGTTGGTTTGTGCCTTGTCTTGAATACCCACGTCATTTTCCTTTCTGCCTTCTCTGTCTCAGGGCTCAGTGTCTGTCGATCTCCTTTCCCACCTCACGGCCCTCCTCCGTCTGGGTGGGTGCAGGCCGCTGAGCTGAGGACCGTGTTTCCTCCTGTCTCTCTGCCTCTGGTGGCTGCTGTCCGCTCTTCTGCGGCAGCTTCCACAAGAGGTGGCTTTCCACATTGACACCAGAATCCCTTATGGTCCCTGATGCCACATCAGAGCCATCCTTCTTCACAGAGCGCTCGGGTCCTCGCCGACCCTGCCGTCGCGCTGCAGGTCACTGTCCTCGAGCAGTGTCCCCCTCACTTGCTTGCCTCCGGTTGCACTCACAACCACAAAAGCGGCTAACGGAAGCAGGGATTTACTACACGCCGAGTACTTTATCCGCATGGCTTAGATTCTGTTACTGTTAAGTTAACCTGACCACAGAGGCAAGTTGGGTGTGTGTTTGGTGGGAGGAGCCAACAGCACCCATCTTTTTTCCTCCCAAACTGGGAACCAGTTAAGGAATGGATTCAGGAGTCGGGCATATGGAGCTCAGAATGTTACTTCATTATCAGTTAAAATGATGGAAGAGAGTGGCTTTTAACCTACAGCTGGATGCCTTTGCTACTCACGTAACCTCAGTGAGGCGGGTTACCCGCCTAGACAGCAGGCAGGCCTGGCGGACGCAGGCCCCTCACTGGGGCTGAACATTTCCCACTCACCTTCTGTGTGGGGTGGACATAGACCTGAGTGCGCTCCCTTCGCAAAAGGAAGATCCCGGCGAAGGGAAGCTCACTAAGGTCCACGCGTTGGGGAGTAAAGCCAGGAAACCCTCCATGTGGAAACACGCCAGGAGAAGGAGGTCTGACATGCCTCTTATTCCTGCTCAAAGACCACGGGTGCCTTCCTGGCTCCTTTTTTATGTCTGTATGGCCTCCTTAGCTGTGGTCTGATGGTAATACCATTCTCCATTGCATTGCCACCCAGCCCCCTGCCTCCGCCCTCCTCGATGTGCTGTCGTTTTTTTAAAGATTTTATTTATTTGTTTGAGAGAGGGAGAGGGTGAGAGCATGAGTAGAGGGGAGGAGCAGAGAGAGGGACAAGCAGACACCCCACTGAGTGTGGAGCCTGATGCGGGGCTCGATCCCAGGGACTCCCAAGATCATGGCCGGAACCAAAGTCAGACACTCAACCAACGAGCCACCCAGGCGCCCCTGCGCTGCCATCTTTGAACTACTTCACATTCTCTAAAAATAACTTGGCTGCTCCGCCTCTTTGCTTTAAAACTCTGTAATCACATATGGCATCCCTGGTCGGGGCTAGGACTGTGCCTTCACGGAGCTCATAGTCTAGATGTGAGCAAATAAACCCACCCTTTGGGGGTAAGTGGTGTAGTCCAAGTGGAAGAGTTAGTAGCTCAGCCTGGGGTTGGGGTGAAGAGTATGGGGAGACTGCAGAGCAGCAGGCATTGTAGCTAGGCTGAAGATTTGCAGGAGTGTATGTGGTGGCTGGAGGGAAATGGGGAAGGGAGTCCAGGAGAGGAGTGTGTTCTACATGGTGATCGTCGCATGTGCCGGGGTCAAAGCATGTGCAGAGTTTTGCTGGTCTCAGGCACATGGGTCTGGAGAGAGCCTCAGGAAGTGTTGCGGAGGGTGTCGGGAGCCAGATCATAGTGGTCTGCCTGTGTGCCATGAAGCAGTTTGACTTTGGAAGGTTCACTGCCATGTGTTTCTAGAGATTGAAGCGTTCCAGAATACATTTTTAAGTGCACAACGATAACACATGGAATAATAAAGTGAACCCACAGATGCTCCTCACCTGGGTCTGACGATTGACGATACTTGGCCACATTTGCTTCACTTCTCTTTTTGTCTTTTTTTTTTTTTAAGATTTTATTTATTCATTTGACAGAGAGAGATCACAAGTAGGCAGAGAGGCAGGCAGAGAGAGAGGAGAGGAGGAAGCAGGCTCCCTGCTGAGCAGAGAGCCCGATGTGGGCCTCGATCCCAGGACCCTGGGATCATGACATCAGCCGAAGGCAGCAGCTTTAACCCACTGAGCCACCCAGGCACCCTCTTTTTGTCATTTGAAACACTTCTTCTCTTGTATTTGTTTTTTACATTTTAGGTTGATTGTAATTGTGCTGAAGTAGACATGACATAAAATCTGTCCTTTCAGCCATTTTTTCGTGTATAGTTCAGTGCCCTCGCGTGCCTACTTGTTTATTGTGTGGCCATCACCAGGCTACAGGTGGTTTTGAGGTGGGAGGAGCCAGGGAGTCCTCAGTGCACGTCTCTCCTGGAACAGTTCTCTTGCTGATTGGAGCCCAACCCTTTTCAGAAGTCACTACTCCCAGAAACCTTTCGTTCCTTGCCATCTGTGTGCCTTCTTACCTCAAACACCTGCAGACCTTGGCTCCCTTTTTATGACAGTCCATCGTATTCTCTGCACGGTTGTCCTAGGCAGGGGAAGGCAAACTGCCAGGAGCCAGGCCCTGTGCCACATCAGTCTGGCTTCTTCAGGCACAAGTGTGGTCCTCGGACTTGGCCCATGAGCCTTCTGTAAATGTGGAAGGAATGAATGGATGTTTAGTTTTAGTAGGAAGCCAACATCAGGATTGATTGATTGGGTTGGAATGGGGGACTGATAGTCAAGGCTCGGGGCAGAAGCTGAACCACTTTACCTACCCTTGGAGAGGTCTAATGACATTGTATCTGTATTTGGAAAGAGCTAGGTTTTGAAGAGCACCCTTGTGGCCCTCCTGCCCCCACTTGAAGCATCCCCCACGCTGTAATTCAGACCTCTTGCTGTTCAGTTTATGTGCTGCTCTATGTCAAGGGCCTGGTAAAAGCACCCAGGTTGAATGACTGCTGAATCACCAAAGCTACAATGATGTGTCTGTTTTAACATTTCTTGTTAGCTGAAGCTACTTTGAAAAAGTTCCCAAAATAAGGAGGGAGCAGTTGGCTCTTCTCTGTATGGGACAAGCCCCATTAAGAACATTGACCTTGACCTAGTGCCTGATGTTAGAAAAGGGGGAACAGAGAACTCAGGAGCCTGAGCTCTAGCTCTTGCAGTCAGGGGCCTGGGAGACCCTACCTGCTGTCACACGCCAACTTCCCAAAGAGCCCGGGGTGAGGACAGCATTCACCGCTCCCACTTTACAAGTGGGAGGCTACTTGCCTGGGCTCACACAGCTAGTTGCTAGAGCTGGGATTGGAACCAGCCCTCGCTGCTACATATGGAAGGAATTCAGAAGTGGGAGCACATCTCGGAGGAAGACCATGCGGAGACCACGGAGCAGGAGGAGTAGTTAGACCAGAAGATGGGAAAATGTGGAAAGATATTTAACTATTTGAATAGATCTGACTACTTTGGTCAGAGGCCACGGGACGGTAGTGGAAAGGGCAGAGACTTGAGACTCGCACACCAAGTCCACCTCTGGCTGGGCCATGAGCTCCTTGAGGCTGGGGATCATATGTTGCTGGTGTCTGCACTGCCGCGGCCCCAAGCACGGTATGCTGGGTACACAGGCTGGGGTGCAGGAGGCACTTGGAACAAACAGGGCTGGAGACTGGCATTTTGTTCTTGGTCTTGACCCCTCTACTTCCTCCAGCACTTGGACCTACTGAATGAACTGTCTATATCTCCTACTCCATACTCATTTCCTATTGCTGCTTTTTACAAGTTCCCACAAACAGAGAGTCTGAGACCAGTGCGGATTTATTATCTTTCAGATCTTTAGGAGTCTGACATGGGTCTCATTGTGCTAAAGTCAAGGTATCAGCAGGGCTGTCTGGAGGCTCCAGAGGGAGACGCCTTGCCCTGCCCAGCTTCTTCAGGCTGCTCACATTCCTTGGCCCATGGCCTTTTTCTTCCATCTTCAAAAGCAGGCACATTGGCCAAGTCTCGCTCACATCATGTCACTCAGACACCGAGTCTTCTGCTTCCATCTTCATTATGAAGCACTGTTTGATTACACTGGGTCTGCCCAGAGAATCTAGGATAATCTCACTGTTTTATCCGATGAGCAAACTTAATAATGTTTTGTCCTGTCAACATAGCATTCATAGGGATTAGAACTGCACATCTCTGGGGGATCAATACTCTGCCTGCCACAGGCTTAGTATCTCTCCCCTCACAGGCTTCTTCACTCTCTGCCTATAAAACTGTATGCAGGGGCGCCTGGGTGGCTCAGTTGGTTAAGTGTCTGCCTTCGGCTCAGGTCATGATCCCAGGGTCCTGGGATTGAGTCCCACATCGGGCTCCTGCTCAGCGGGGAGCCTGCTTCTCCCTCTCCAGCTCCCCCTGCTTGTGTTCCCTTTCCCGCTGTCTCTCTCTATCATAAATAAATGAAAATCTTAAATAAAAATCATATGTAGCTCCCTTTCCCAAATACAGTTGGAGGGAATTCTTTATGATCTCATTTCTTCCCTTAATCTTCTCAAGAAGAGTCTCGGATGCATTCATTCCATAGTTTCTAACTTCTCTCTGCTGAAACTTATCCCCCCAAAATCCTGACACCTCCCAGTTGCTGAGTCCTTTGGCCCCTTCCTGCTCAGCTCTTTGCCATCCCTTGGCACTGTGGCATTCCCCTCCTTGCTTTCTGTATTCCTCCTGTACTCCCTGTGGCTAGAACTCTTTTCTTAAGATTTTATTTATTTGAGAGAGTTACTGAGAGAGAGCCAGAGCAGGGAGGATAGGGAGAAGCAGGCTCCCCACTGAGCAGGGAGCCTGATGTGGGGCTCGATCACAGGACACTGAGATCATGACCTGAGCCGAAGGCAGACTCAACCAACTGAGCCACCCAGGCGCCCCTGGATCTCCCTTTTCTCTCTCTTCCTTTTCCTATTCCGGAAGGCTTGTTCTCCATTCAGTTTATCTCCCACTGGTAATGTCATCCACTCCCATGATTTCAATTCTGAACCTGATGCTGAGCATCCCTAAATCTGTAACTCTTGCTCTGACTTGCTTTCTGAACCCTCAGGCTAATTTCTTCTTGCCCCTCTGGGTGTTTCCAGAGAAACAGGGCTGGTGGTAGTGCCTGTCATGTTTAACTTGGCTTGTTACTCCTCCTCCTTCATCCCAGTGAATCCTCTTTTTTTTTTCTGTTAAAGATTTTATTTGTTTATTTGACAGAGAGAGACACAGTGAAAGAGGGAACACAAGCAGGGGAAGTGGGAAAGGGAGAAGCAGGCTTCCTGCTGAGTAGGGAGCCCAATGTGGGGCTCGATCCCAGGACCCTGGGATCATGACCTGGGCCGAAGGCAGATGCTTAACGACTGAGCCACCAGGTGCATGCACCCTTACCCCCCACCCACCTCAAGTCTCTCTGACCTTGGTGATCCAGGCTGGAAATTCATCATTTCTGTTTTCTTTATTTTTTTTAACTTCTGGTCTCTGCCATTGCCACATCCCAGATTTAGGCCTGTTTTCTAGAGGTGGTCTTCAAAGGCAGAATGTAGGAAGATTATTGGGATGCAGAAATAATGGGACTTTATTTTTATTATTTGTTTGTTTGTTTATTATTTTTACTTTAAGTAAACTATGCCACACCTGGGGCTCAAATTCACGACCCTAAGATTAAGAGTCACATGCTTTACCAACTTAGCCAGCCAGGCTCTTCAATGGAATTTTATTTTTATCTTTATCTTTTTATCGTCTATTTTTTAAAAAAAGATTTTATTTGTTTATTTATTTCACAGAGGGAGAGAGATCACAAATAGGCTGAAAGGCAGGCAGAGAGGAGGAAGCAGGCTCCCTGCTGAGCAGAGAACCCGATACAGGCCTCGATCTCAGGACCCTGAGGTCATGACCTGAGCCGAAGGCGCAGGCTTTAACCCACTGAGCCACCCAGGCGCCCTATAGTTTATTTTTAAAAATTAAGATTTATTGGAATTCCTAGGAGGCTCAGTCAGTTAAGCGTCTGCCTTTGGTTCAGGTCATGATCCCAGGGTCCTGGGACTGAGCCCTCCATTGGGCTCTTGCTCAACGGGGAGCCTGCTTCTCCCTCTCCCAATTGCTCCCCCTGCCTGTGCTCTCGTGTTGTCAAATAAATAAATAAAATCTTTAAAAAAAAATAAGATTTATTTATTTGAGAGAGAGAGCATGCGTGTGCATGGCAGTGAGGGGTGGGAATTAGGGGCAGAGGGAGAGAGTTTCTTAAGTGGACTGTGTGCTGAGCGCAGAGCTCAACTTGGGGCTGGATCTCATGACCCTGACATCACAACCTGAGCAGAAAGCAGTAGGCGAATGCTTAACCAGCTGCACTACCCAGGCGGCTTTATAGTCTGTTCTCGTTTCAAAATGTGCGTAAGCACGTTGGTGTATGTAATTTGTTAGTAAATATACCTATGGTGGGAGTGCATGTCCCTGTAGTTATTTTTTTCCCATGGCAGCATTGTGAAATACATTTGATGAGTTTAGTTTTCCACTTTGTTTCAGCCAAAGAATTCTTTCTTGAAGTGAAATCTTACTCATTTAAAGTGGGGCGCCTGGGTGGCTCAGTCATTAAGCATCTGCCTTCAGCTCAGGTCATGATCTTAGGGTCCTGGGATCGAGCCCCGAATCAGGCTTCCTGCTCAGCAGAGTCTGCTTCTCTCCCTTTGCCTCTGCCCACGATTCATGCTCTCTCTCTCTCAAATAAATAAAGTCTTTAAAAAGAAAGTATAAATCAAGCAGGGCTGTTTTGGTCGGAGGCTCTTGAGGGATCTTTTTTTTTTAAAAGATTTTATTTATTTGACACAGAGAGAGAGTGCACAGGCAGGGCGAGTGGCAGAGGGAGAGGGAGAAGCAGGCTCCCTACCCAGCAGGGAGCCCGATGCAGGACTCGATCCCAGGACTCTGGGATCACGACCTGAGCTGAAGACAGCCACTTAACCAACTGAGCCATCCGGGCACCCCTATTTTTAATTTTTTGGGGGATCTCCATACTGTTTTCCACAGTGGCTGCACTAGTTTGCATTCCCATCAGTAGTGCAAAAGGGTTCCTTTTTCTCCACATCCTCATCAACACCTGTTTCTTGTGTTGTTAATTTTTGCCATTCTGACAGGTGTGAAGTGATATCTTGTCATGGTTTTGATTCTTATTTCCCTGATGAAGAGTGATGTTGAGCATCTTTTCATGTGTCTGTTGGCCATTTGGATGTTTTCTTTAGAGAAATGTCTGTTCATCTGTCTTCTGGTCAGTTTTAATTGGATTA
This sequence comes from Ailurus styani, assembly GCA_002007465.1. Lineage (NCBI taxonomy): Eukaryota > Metazoa > Chordata > Mammalia > Carnivora > Ailuridae > Ailurus > Ailurus styani. The sequence continues at coordinate 4,636,636 of LNAC01000063.1, read as the reverse complement.
TTTAGTTTTTGGGTATTGAGTTATAGGAATTCTTTATATATTTTTGTATACTAACCCTTTATCGGATATGTTATTTGCAAGTATCTTCTCCGATTCCATAGGCTGCCCTTTAGTTTGTTGATTGTTTCCTTTGCTGTGTAGAAGCCTTTTATTTTGATGTAGTCCCAATAGTTTATTTTTGCTTTTGTTTCCCATGCCTCAGGAGACATAATCTAGAAGAAAGTTGCTGTGGCCAATGTCAGAGAAATTATACTGCTTGTGCTGCTTTCTAGAATTTTTATGGTTTCAGGTCTCACTTTAGGTCTTTAATCCATTTTGAATTAATTTTTGTGTCTAATGTAAGAAAGTGGTCCAGTTTCACTCTTCTGCATGTAGCTGTCCTGTGTTCCCAACACATTGGTTAAAGAGACTGTCTTTTCCCTGTGGCATATTCTTATATTATTTAGTTGAATATTAGTTGACTATATAGTTGTGGGTTTACTTCTGGATTTTCTGTTCCATTGACCTGTGCATCTGTTTATGTGCCATTAGCATACTGTTTTGATTACTACATCTTTGTAACATAACTTGAAGTCTGGAATTATGAAGCCTCTAGTTTTGCTTTTCTTTTTCAAAATTGCTTTGGTTGTTAGGGGTCTTTTGTGGTTCCATTCAAATTTTGGGATTGTTCTAGTTCTGTGAAAAATGCTCTTGCTATTTTGATAGAGATTGCATTAACTGTGTAGATTGCTTTGGGTAGTGTAGACATTTTAACAGTATTTGTTCTTCCAATTCATAAGCATGGAATGTCTTTCCATTTCTTTGTGTTGTCTTCTATTGTTTTCATCAGTGTTTTATATTTTTCAGAGTACAGGTCTTTTACCTCTTTGGTTAAATTTATTCCTAGGTATCTTACTATTTTTGTTGTAATTGTAAAGGGGATTATTTTCTTAATTTCTCTTTCTGCTGCTTCATTATTGGTGTATAGAAATGCAATAGATTTCTGTAGATTGATTTTGTATCCTGCAACTTTCCTGAATTCCTTTGTCAGTTCTAGCAGTTTTTTGGTGGAGTCTTGAGTTTTCTATATATGGTATCATGTCATCTGTAAGTAGTGAAAATTTTACTTCTTCCTTACCAATTTGGGTGCCTTTTATTTCTTGTCTGATTGCTGTGGCTAGGACTTCCAGTATTGTTGAATAAAGTAGTGAGACTGGACATCCTTGTCTTGTTCCTAACCTTGGAGGAAAAGCTGTTTTTTCCCATTGAGGATGTTAGCTGTGGGTTTTTCATATATGGCCTTTATTATGTTGAGGTATGTCCCCTCTAAACTTATTCTGTTGAGGGTTTTTATCATGAATAGATGTTGTACCTTGTCAAGTGCTTTTTCTGAGAGGATGACCAAGTTTTAAATACATTGATTGGAAGGAAACTCATGTGGTATTACTGATTCAGTCTTGTACATCTTAAACCTAATTGTAGTTGCTCTGCCATTATCTAAGTACAATGCTAGTTACATCAACTTTTTTTTTTTTAAGATTTTATTTATTTATTTGACAGATCACAAGTAGGCGGAGAGGCAGGCAGAGAGGGGGGGAAGCAGGCTCTCCGCTGAGCAGAGAGCCTGATGCAGGGCTCGATCCCAGGACCCTAGGATCATAACCTGAGCCAAAGGCAGAGGCTTAACCCACTGAACCACCCAGGCGCCCCTCAACTTTTGGTTTTGTGGTTAGGCCAGAGTTTTAGATGTGTACTCTGTCCTGTTACCATGAGGAAACTAACAGAGGAATGAGTAGTATCAGCCAGAGCTGAGGGCTTGACAGCATGTAAGGAGAGGCTGGCCTGTTTTACTTTAGTGGGTCAGCTGTTCCTCACCCCTTCGGATGTCCTCTAGCTTTACAAGTCCAATGGCCCAGCTGCGTGGCTCTTTGTAACAGGTGCTGCTGCCCTTCTGGTCCAAGAAAAGGGGCACCTGGTTTCTCTGGGGCTCACAGAGACAGTCTCATGACTGTGAGCTTAAGGGAGGGGGCGTGGCTCTCCTGTAGAGTATGTTTATTTTTGGTGCATTTGTTTCAGGCTGCTTCTGAGAGGAACAGGAGGCACGCTTGTGAGGCACAAATTTCGCCCTAAAATGTTCCTACATTTTCCTAGTTTAGATTAGTTTGCATGGTACTGTCGTTTTGGTATTTCCAAAGACAGGTGTGTTCTGTGTTTGGTTTTATATTTCTTTGTGTCTCTCTATGCCTGTCCTTTCCCTTGCCTTTCATTATAAGACCAACTTCTGCTGTGTCCCGAAGTGGAGGCAAGACCAATTTGATTTCTTCTTGTGGTTTGTCCAGGTGCCGGATGAATACATGTTTTCCCTGGAGGAGAACAAGAAGTCCAAGGGCCGTCGTCAGCCCTTAAGCAAGCTCCCTCGCCATCACCCACTCGTGTTGCAGGATTGCATCAGTGATGATGGTAAGTGTTGTTTTCCCTCCTCCCCAGGAAGAGTAAAGTGTTTTTCCCCATTAGGACTCGCTCTGACAGGACATTGGGAGGCCCAGCTGAGTGTCAGGGGTGGGCCTGTGGCTTAGCTGTTCTCCCAGGTACTCTGCAAAGAGGACAGGATCTCAAGTACTTGATGCCTAATTTGTAATCCTAATTCTTTGTATGTCTGTGTATCTTGGAATGTGTCTAATACAGGATGATCGCATGCAGGTTCTTCTCTTTCTCTACTAGGAGGTACAGGCTGATTTTTCTGGATAGCAATTCTGTCAATGATGCCAAGCCCAATGCTGAATGTGTAGCTACAGAGATAACTAAGATATGTCCGTGCCCTCAAAAAGCTCACAAGGTAGTGAGGCAAACTGACAGGTAAACAGATCTAAAGAAAGGAGATGTTAATCAACGCAGAAGGGCGCGCGAAGAGATTCAGAGGGAGCCGCTGCTCAGTTCAAGGGCCAGGTCAGGGTGTGATGGGTGGGGCCGGAGTGAGGTGGGGGGAGACTGAAGAGGGAGGCCTTGCTCTAGTGGGCCTTCAGGAGCCTTCGACGGATTCTAATCGGCCAGATTGACATTAGAAGGATTGCTCCTAGTGACTGCATCTTTTTTTTTTTTT